>JAGKTI010012816.1:0-12161 GCA_018397915.1 Birgus latro
ATCAATCTCTAGCATTGTGCTCTACTTTTAACAATAGTTCTGCATCTTACTCTTGCTTGGTACAACACTACAGTACTCAATTTTTTGTACAAGCATTAGCCAGGCTGCATTAACAATGATAATGTATTCCAAATTACTGTAAGTATCAAAGATAAAGTAAGAAAAGAGAAACTGCAAGACACCTAGCGATTAAATGAAATTAAACTCTGGGAAGCTGCGGTGCATAAAGTGGTTTAATGAAAATATTCCTTTACCAAACTCTTAGAAGCTGCACTGAGAAGTGGATTACTGAATCTAATTGTTTACTAAAGTGAAGGAAACTACTGAAAAACTATTTCACTGAAAACTGAAACATGGATAGATACCACCGAAAACCACCTTCGGAAAACTCTAGGCGCAAATAAATGCTTTTTAAGAAAGCTGACTATTTTGTGGAATCGGGTACAGTTTGTCCATGGTTTACCTGACTAAACTGAAGAAAGTGCTTGACACGAGCCTGTCTGGAGTCCACATATGTCAATTCAAACTGTAGCTCATCAATTACAAATGCCACACTCAGTGGACTTACGTATAAACAGCTATATGCACTATGGTTTCTTTAATAGCATCATTATCAACTAAGAGACACCTCCTGTAGTTGAACACAATGGCCATACTTTCATGTACCAGTATGATAACTAGCTATAAGATGGCTACACAAAATTTAAATGCAAAGTCCATTATCATATACTGTACATGAAAACTTACCATTTATTCAAAATACAAAATGGTACAAGAAAAATATACATTACATTAATTTGATCTGCAAAATACTCAGACAAATGCACACCCTTTACTATTCAGATTTTAAAAATCCCTCTAGGGTCTTCAGTATCAATTTAACTGACAGCTACACAAACTGGGACAATTGTGAAAAGGTATGATATGTATTATGCCCACCCAAGTTTGACCAATAAGACTATCTGAAGAATGTAATGGTTAGATACTTTTTTTTTTAATTAAATATGTTTTGTTTTGATCAGTTTTAACAACCAAATTAAAATCATCATTTCTACAAAGAAAACTGGAACCAGGCAAATCCATTTCCTGTGGTAAACAAGAACTTTGTTAATATTTACACTTATGGGAAAATTCAAGCTCTTGGTACCTTTTCTGAAATACGATTATGTGCATAAATAGCAGTGTGGTTACATGTGTTTCATGGGAAATGATGGTTATGGCTTAAACTATCAAGAATTTGGAATGGATTTGAAACATGGCAAATGGAAATAATTACTGAAATACATGGAAACAATTTGACAAGAAGGAAAAGTCCTAAACCTATCTCACCTTATCAGACCAACCCTAACTCGAGCTAACCTGATTTAGTATAAATGTAGTCCAATTACATTACCACAACGAACAGCAGAAAATGTACACGAAATGTACTCATTACCACCGTTCAGAACCACTAAAAAGCAACTTTAAAAATACTCATATTGCAATAGTATCTTACAATGCAATACTACAGTTTAAGTGATTCTGGTTAAAGGCATTATGCTAATACAAATGTTTCATATACAGTACTGTGTGAATAGACGAGTTCCACGTCAGCTGTGTTTACATTGGGACTTTTAACTTTTTAAATATCCCGCTAACACGTGACATTTAAAGAGTAATCTTGTAAACAGATACCCAAGGTTATAATCTGAGCATCTCACAAGCGACTAAATGCTCTCAAACACAAAAATAAAATAATAAGGCTTAATGGGAAAGCGCGAAGATTTATAAATGAGTTAAAACCTTTGGTGGGAGAACTTACCCCAATCGGAGAGCGGAAGTCGAACCTGGCTGTGTAACACAGCTCTTTTCACACGTCTCACCCATTATTTCACTATTTCTCTCAAGTCCTCGGTATCTCCAGCAGTCCAACATGTCTTGTGAGTCGTTATCAGCTTGCGTAAGTACTGAACGTCACGAAAATTACAATAAATAACAACCACACTCGCCGCCACGATCACCCACGACGCTGCCTACAGACGCAATGAACATATTGTTGGAACACAGAGCATCCGCCAACACATGACGCTGTCTTAGTTTCACATTTCTGTACAAAAACACATTCGTTCATCATTTTTTATGCAAAACTTGATAAAGCTTCATCTTGGGGTTACTTAAACTACGTGAACGTTCGGTTAATGGTATTTTGAGGGTACCTGCAGACTTTTTATAAGACTGGCTCTTGTTTTAAATCCTCCGTACTTCAACGTGACTTTGAATGGATCTTTAATATCGTAAAAACTGCATTACATTAATGATCTGGGCATCTCATAAACGGTTACATTCTTTCAAACACAAAAATGGATAATAGGGCTTACCTTAAAATCACAAATTTATGGATGCGTATAAATCTTGGAGTTTATTTAGCAACTTAATGAAGTCAAGGCTGGATAATGCGGCATTTTTCACTCTTCTCGTCCTGTATTTCGCTCTTGTATCCGTCCTCGGCACCTCCAGCAACACACCATGTACTATCAGTCATATTAATGTCCACAGGCACCGCGATTCTCGGTGATAACCCGAAATATCAAACCGCGGGCTTCACACTCACTAGTTAAAAAAAAAAGATTACCAATTCAGTGTCCATTATTTTTTGGACCTTGCCCTGTCACAAAGTCTTCCTCTTAATGTTATGCACTAAGCTACAGATGTTTTCTTGTCATTTTGCACAAAAATGCTGCCAGTTAATATTATTTTGAAGGCCCTGCAACTGTTTACAAGACTCTCACTCTCTTTATCTGTATAAACATTAAAGCCTCTTAAGTGATACTGGAAAGGCGCGGATGTACCGGTATGGTTGTGCCAATACTCATGGGAAAATAGATTAGTCAGTTTTAATTTCCAGGCAACTGAGCAACTGAACCTCGAAAGTCTGTTTAATACAATGCGAACATATGCTGCAGAGGTAATAAAGTCTGAGAATCCAGTATCCTTAAACCAAGAAACTATTTACCCTACCGCATGAGATGTGTGTGTAATGTAGACTATATACGTTAACAACCAAATCTCTCCATACAGTTTTTATGCAGCAGCTTCATTTTTATCAAGCAGCAAACTTTATCACTAATCCCTATAGATGATTTATGACAGTAGTAGTTGTAGCCTCTGGTTCATTTGAAACGTGAACCCGGTACTCTGCCGATTGAGGCTGCTCTCCGGGACACACCATCTCCCTTTCGGGGGATAGGGGTGGAGGGACTTTTCTGTAATTGAATAGCAAAGCTGCCTGGATGTATCTGTGCCACTGCACGAAGGCGTCTGCCCAGCATCAGGTTATTTAAATCCAAGTCACATATTCCGCTTGCCTAGTACGAATTGCCAAATTTAACAAACTTAATTCATAAAATGCAGGTATAGTCATACGGCAGCTGGTTAGTAAATGTCCTTTGCATACCAGTACGCAAGTGCAAAGAGCGCTCGCGTATCCCTCCCCTAGCACACTACCACTACCACCACATAACCATTGTCCCCTTCCCTGATTAAGGGTTGTACCACCTTGCAGCCAGTGTCATCAGTTTCACTTTAGAGAGTGAAAAAAAAAGTAAAGAAACTGCCCCCAGGCGGGAGACTGGGCCCCCCCTCCCTCAGGCTGGACCGGGACTTCACAGAACGCAGGGTCGAGTGAGAAAGTTGAGATCCCAGGCATGAGCTGCATCTGTTCTCCATCCATGGTAACGGCACCACCTCGTGAAGGCTTCTCTTCAGACACTCCAACACTAGCACTGAAAACACCTATACAGTATACTCATTTCACGCTCACGGTAATCCAACGCCGCAGTCAGAACACTACACTACAAGCCCCACACCTGTCAGAGGTAGTTATCCTTAAATACAGCTGATACAGCCCATCTAGATAGTCTTTATTCAAGACATAATTCAGCCCCTGTCAGATAACTGTTTAAATTTGGGTTGGGTGGTGCCAGATGACACATTCTCCACTTGTAAAACAGGCCCACACGCATAACCCTCATAATGAAGAGCTGCATAAGTCTTACACATTGAGATGCGCACAACCAACGATGTAGGGAAACCAACGATGTAGGGAACTTGTGGGACGATTCCATAGGGGGAGTTGCTTACTTGTGGTCGATGGGTCTGCCTGGCTACGTTTGACCGAGGTTGAACAAACAACAATTGTCTGGAATATCTAATGCACATTACACTTACAATATACTATGTCTTACGTTACTCCGCGCCTTCCAGTACAGGAGAACTACGGTAAATAGTGTTGGATGATGGATGATTACTGAATGAACACAATAATAACTGATGGAGGAAAATGTCTGTCTGATAACGGTGACTATGGCGATAACAACATTAAATAAAACCCCATACGTATTAGACTTCATTTTATTACGAGACAAGAAGAAGACTAATGCAACTACAGGTATATGTTATTAAGAAAACGAATAAACTACAGCACGTTTGTTCTAGCCTGACAGGTTCCATTTTTCAGATCAATGGTAAGTGCACTGTAGTCAGACTGAAGGCATAATTTCACTAGCAACCAAGGATACTCATTTACACTGTCTAATACTAGACCATTTTTCTTCCTACCTCAGTATGAAGGCTCATCGAATATCATGCAACCACGACTTGTTATTCAAGTTGTGGAAGTGGTTCAGTTCCGTCAGGTGAAAACAAACGTCTATGATTAATTTCCAGGTAAATTAAAGATCCTACAGGTGACACTGGGCTGGCGGCACACCCGTATATGCCTGGCACACCACCTCCCTCAAGTTGGCCTGGGCACGTGACAGCTGGGATCGCGAAAACACCTGTGGACGGAGAATTTGTAACTGTTTCTCCATAATGAAAACCAATCTGTACTATATTTTTATTTTCTTTAATATTTCCTGCTCCCCAACTATCCCTCATATGCTATCTAGACATCCACAGCGACTCTCATCCTCACTTCACTACGCTGTCTTCCCGAGTCCCTCATCCAACACACACCAAAACTTCTTCAAATGCTGAACGCACTACTTCCTTGAATATTCTCAGTTATATCCTCTTCTTTATTAACGCCATCTATGCTTACTGTAATTTTTGTCACTGTGTAATCTACATTAAACATACCTGTTACCTGCCGTAATCTCTACATCAGTTCACAACTTCCTCCTGTTACTCTTCCTACAGCATCGCAAATCACTTCTCCTTCCACTTAATATTCCTGATATTCTGCTGCTTATTCATGTCATGGATGATGCAGTGACCTGATAGTCCACTAACTCATAACTGTTATATCTAAGACCTCAAATCTCATTCGCACAAATTCCGACACTAACTTCTGTTCCACATCGTTCTCAATCTTCCTTCCACCCATCATGTAGTATTAAAAGCTGTAGCTTCAGGTTCATCTGAAAATGTGAACCAGGTGGACTGCAGGCTTACGTTACCCATGTGCATAACATCATCCTTTTTTGGAGAAGGACTGAGCTAAGGGACTTTTGTACAACCAAGCAGCTCCACCGCCTGGCTATATCAGTGCCATCACGTGAAGGCGTCCCTCTCCAGCACCCCACCCACCACGTATACTACATATCTGTTAATGAAAAATATTTTTAACACCTACGTCATTGATCAATATCCAGGGGACGTAGTACAGTGTGGGATGTAGTGCTGCCTGCTTCACCCCAACTTCGTGCTGCAGCCTCTGACCCTCGATAGACTTTAAGCACTCCTTGATCTGGCAGAAGTTCACACCAACCTCACTAGCACACTGTGGAGCAAGGAGAGGTGAGTATGAGTATGCTGACCTCCTTTGAGTTCTAAGAATCTGTCTCGTCTGATGAATGACTGGTGTTAGAATCAAATTTTCAAATCAATGAACACTATTCCAGGTGGAGACCTTATATACCATACTTTTGGTGGTGTCGCCCACATCTTAAGCTCCTCTTACCAAAAAAGTAGGATATATTAGGTGACCAGCCGGAGTATTGTTCATTGACTTGAAAATACTTGCATAATGCGAATCGTTGTGCTTCAGTACGGTGTTTATATTACATAGTGTCGGCTTGTTGCCATCGTGTTAGAATATAAAAAAAACAGTACTTCGGGGCATCCATTTTAGTATGTACACTACATATAAATTCATACATGCAACAATATTTGTGAGCATAACGTACAAACTCTCACCCAAAGTCATCTCCCTCATCGCTCTCACCCTTGCCCCCCAACACAATCACACCCACACACTCCACATCCACTCCCACCCACACACACACACCCCATTTATCTTATCCTACCCACACTTCCCCCACCCTGACACATCCTTTCACAAGCTTCCAATACCTACCCCTCCATATACTCACCTATAGGTCAGCTGAAGTTAGAAATACGTTCATCCATGACTTGTACCTTTCCACGCCTTGCTTTAATAACATACAAGATGATTACTAACCTACACACTGAGCCTGGGAACGTCTCATCTTTTCTTTGCATCTCCTGACGATTTTATTCAGCTTAGGAGGGGTTAAATACAGCCTTAATAAACCCCTTCAACACAAGAGGCCATTTCTAAGTTGAATTCAATCGTCTGGTAGCAAGGAATATAAAGTGAAAAAGAGACGTCATCCAGATTCAGAGGGATGCGGTGCGACGTGCAAAATAAACCGCGAAAGTACGGTAGAGGAGTTACGGAATCTCACCTGAGCCCCCGCCTCAGCGCCCCTACGTTGCTTCATGATGCAGTTCGAGAAGGCCATGAACTTGTCCTGGTCGGAGATGTGCTTCTTGGCGCAGGTAAGCATCATGTTGCCCTTACATTCCCTTGGTCCGTGTTGGCATTGAAACTTGTACCCATCCCCGTCTGGCGTGTTCTGGAAAATATATACGGCTGGTTGGTATACTATGTTCACTTTAACTTGGGCTAGAATTGATCTGTCTGTCTTAAATGCAGCACTGATGCAAGAAAGTAACACCAGACTATGAAGTTGGTCAGTAAGAACCCAGTGGGAAGGATGCAGAGCTGCAGTATTTTATTTTATTCTGCCGCCGAACTATATGAAATAGAATGGATAAATCTGTCAAGTTTAAATGAACAACTATAATGTAGCACCACATATATGCCTACAGATATCTGCATATTGTTAACACCCACTTATCTACATAAAGTGCCGTATACAAACAACACACACTCCTGTATGTGTATAGTACTTATGAGTGTTTGTGGATAATGAACTACTGATACAAACGCGTAAAAAAAAAAATCTATCAAGTACTGAAAGAAGCACCACATAACAGGCAAGAAGTACTTCAGATTAGAAATTATCTATCATTTTGCTTGGCACTATGTAGTTAATAAATCGAACTTATTTCAGTGTGGGAGGAGAGGTACAATGGCCTGCTGTGTCATTAAATCAAATTCTTAAGTGAAAAAAAAATGGACGTCTTTCGTCATACAGAGCAGATGGACAAGTAATATAACAGTGGCAACCCAGAGGAGTAGTGAGATGAGGTAGTTAGAATATAAGACTAGATAAAAACCCACCTACTGAGAGAGAGATTATAACAGTTTCGGTCAAAAATGTCAGTCTGTGTACCTTCCATCCATTTAAGCAATTCACAGCGCTGATAAGACATTGATAACTAATAGATCCTCTCAGTAAACAGTAAGTCTTGTAGAAAAATATACACAAACAAGTTTTGTAGAAAAATATACACAAACAACAAAACAACTCTGGTACCGACTGTGGACTTACGTGGCAGATGATAATGAAGATAAATACAACACAAATAAAAAAGCTAAAGCCACATCTAGTAGACCGAAAACGTGACTTCATGAACAAACAGCTCAGATACCGACCGTAGACTTGCCGTAGCTGTTGACGTCCAGCTCGATGATGTCCTTGAGGTCCTCCCACACCGGGTACAGCTGCTGGGTGAAGAACCTGGTACTGTCCCCACATAGTGACTCGTAGTACACTGATACCTTCACGGGGGGAGCTGCTGGAGTGGCCTTTCCCTGTAACTGAAGCGAAACTCATGGTTAATTCTTACGTGAATTGGGGTAATCCGGTTCATTTTGGAATGTTTGTGATTAATATAAGTGGCAATGTGACTGGAATAAACATAGTGAATAGTGAAGCATAGACAGGCATGGAGCTCGCTTCTCTCTGTCACTGATGCGAGAATCATGGTTAATTCTTGTGTCTTGGGGTAATACGGTGAATTTTGGGCTGTCTGTAATTGGAACGTATTATCTGTCCACATATAATCATGCAACAGACACACAGCGGGCTCGCCTCCCTCTGTTAACTGAAGCGAAAAACCATTACCACTTCTTATGTAGCCTACTTCGGATTACATTGTGAAAATTTGGACTTGTAAAAATAAGCGAATACTTACAGTCGCAATCTATCCTCACAACATATCACAGGACTCTTTTCTCTCTAGAACAAAAACGATTAAATAACTGGTGCTATTGTAATGTGGATTCATTGGTGAGTATTAGATGATGATGGGCGGAAAGTTATTTATTCTGTTCGTCTCCATATAGTGGCATGCTTCACCAATACCTTCACTGTAAATGTTTCCCCCTACCACTAAAACAGTTATCTTTTTGATCGTGTATTTGAGGTTATATGGTGAATAATTGGACTGCGATGAAAATAAATGGAAAGTTTGAAATGCTTATTAAAACCTGGTCCCATATAACGTTTCGCAAGACACTGATATTATTTACAGTTATTTTCTCGATAATTTTACTCGTTGGAAGGACAAGTCATAGTAAGCTTCTACAGGGTTTTCCTTGACCTTTCTGCGAAAAGAAATGACAAAGACGACTTGAGATTACTGTTCACAAGTGGCTGAATGGTTAGCATCGCTGACGGCGCAACTACCGGGCCGTTAGCGCCAGGGTTCTAATCCTCGTGAGGGCACTCGACTGGGGAGTCCATCCACCCTTTGTGGGTTTGAATGTAAAATGAGTACCTAGAATAACACCTAGGGGAGGCAACTGTAGCAACCTGGATGATACAGTGGCCTTGTATCCCAGGATATTGGGTGAAAAACCCGCCACAGGCTCAAAAGTCTATGTTAGGGAGATAACCACAGCGACTAAGAGCCTCATGGCGTCTGCCCCTACCTATGCCTTTACCTTTACCAAATCTTACCTAAGTTCATTGATGTGTACGGTAAGATACGGCGTTTTCAGTGAGAGACTCTTAAAAGAAAACAGTAGTTTGTACAGTGGACTACTAAAGTCCGTTGGACTCTCGTGCCGCGCCTATCGCTGGTTTTATAGATACATGAAGGACACGTAGTGGACAACTTTATTACCCCAAATTGATAATATAGCCTACACCTTTTTATACTAAGTCACATTCAAGCGTTTATGAATCCAGCCATTAACCAGGAAGGAAAGGTGATGATGGGACTTTTGGAGTAAACTAAATGTCTTTATGCGTTAACTTTAGTTTTTTTATTCACAAAGCTTGGCCGGAAGCAGGAAGTATAACGTTTCAGAAATACTGCAAGCTGCTATCTGTGAAGCTTAGAATTATTTAGGGAAAAGCTTTATTATCAGCCATTCAGCCATATGGCCCATAACGCCACACGAAACTGAACGGAAGGTATCTTACGTGTTGCGATGACAGCTCAGTCTGCTAGTGTGGGCTGAAGGGATGAGTACGATGACATTGTCTAACGTTAGCCGGAATGAAATGCACCGTAGATAATTCAGAGCCAAAGAGTTAGGGCAGTTCCAAGTACACTCTTTTACTAACTTAATCGTCATCTCTCTATCCTCAACAGTGACTTGTAACAATAGGACAAAAATCTAGGTCAGGTTAAGGTGAAACAACTATATGCAGAAGTACACCAAAGATTTGATTTACCAAAGATCAAAGATCTGGGTCAGGTTAAGGTGAAGAAATTAGTCTCTACCCTTAATACAGGACCACGTCAAGGAAATTTACTTACCAGAGTAGCTAAGGAGAGGGCAAGGACGAGGAGAGGCATGGTGACCCTTGCTTGCGACCGTGTTGGACTGAAGGCAGGCAGAGCAGAGCCGTAGGAGAGAAAGAGAGTGAGAGTGACAAATAGACCGGGGCCGATAATCTAGACCGGTTATTCATAAAACTTCTTAAGTCTAAACTGTAGATAAGATGCATAGTTTATATATTTATCTTAATTAATACAGCTGCTAAAAAACTTCACAATATAAAGTTAATATTAAAGTTACAAAAATATGAACAACAAATCGATCTGTGAGAATAGAAGATTGATATGGAGACTTGCTTATCCCGTAGGCCGGCTAGAATCTTTTATAAATATAGAGCCCCGAAGACGATAATCTGGAGCTGGATTCATAAATTTTCTTAAGCTTGAGTTATGTATAAGAGTCCTTGTTTCATCCTTTATCTTCATTCATACAGATACTAAATACTATAAAGCTTAACTACTTGAATAATAACGTGATAAATAAAGCAAAACGCTATTATTTACGATGACATATTTAATTGTTATAGACAAAACTGGGTCGTAAGAACATATTCGAATCCTTTATAAATTCAAACCATCAGGGTCGTATACCGAGTTGCCTCATACCTAATTCCTAAACACAAGATCTTTTCCCCTCATACAAATACGCAAAAACCAGAGCCATGTAAGCCTCATAAAATTCAATATACACTTTGCCTGAGAACGTAGAAGTACTTAGGGATAGAAATGCACGAATAAAATTAATGTTTGTTTGAACGAATTATCTCCGGATGTAGCTATCAGACGTATCGACAGTTTTATCGTTCAAACCCCCACTACAAATGTATTTATTCTGTATTTATATGATAACCTGGTCTAACGAAATTCAAGATGTGTATAGTGTCTAAGAGAGTGTATATGTTTAGTGGTAGTAAAGTATGGAGAGAATAAAGGCTATAGGAGTTAATGACGCCGGATGTGCTCATCAAAAGTGTCGGTGCCCCGTTGTTGTTCGACCCCTCACTTCACGTTCACCATCATCATCATCTTCATCGTCGCCATTATTATTATCATCATCATCATTATCATCATCTTAACCTTACTTATCATCATCATCTTAATCTTACTTCCCCCCAAAAGTGGGAGAACTATCAAGCAGCACAGAGAAAATACCCACACGAGGATGGCAAAATTCAGCACACACATACTTAAAGAACGGGAAATTAATTAGCTATAACAGAGTAAGATTTGGCTGAATGTTGTACGACACAGCCCTGAATTAGAAAGTACAAAAAAATTAGATAACAATTGTATTGCTATATTCTTCTCCATACTCACTTTACCTAAAACAGTCCTGGTTTTCTTCAGCACGTAATTTAAGTAAAAATAAATACAGTAAATAAATAAATTCTGAACAGGCGTTGCTTCGATATGTGAGGACGGATACCAAATATTTTACGCCATTTTCTCTCACTTGGCCTAAAATTGCCATCTCTCCATCGTGAATGCTAGTTACGAAGAAGTGCTATGTAAAGTATGTAGAGCCGTGATGTTGTGTTTTTCTACCACGAAGCTACGTGAAAAAAAAAACTGCGCAAGGACGAAAATTTGAATCAAGTTGGAGTTAAAAAAAAAAGAATAGTGAGCATGACGAACACAATCTTGATACACTAACTCTCACAACCTCTGTCGGAAATGTTAAAGCAAACACACACACACACACACACACACACACACACAAACGTTCTTCACCTCTAATTGTTCACCAGCCCCTGTTGATGTTCATTTGTTCATGTTATGTTAATTGACTAGCATAAATGAACAGGGACGTACACGGGATTTTTATTAGCTTGTTTCCTGTTCCCCCTTCTTGTGGGAAATTATCAAATATTTAAACGTAAGGAGCAATTACTTTACTCATTTTTTTTACTAGTTCTTGTTTATACTCCTTTATTGAAACACAATTAAACATGAAGAACACATACTGTAAACACATACGATATTTATTCCCTGGTTTCAGATTCTTCATTATTGTAAGAAATGGTTGGATAAACACTGACTAATTAAAATAAAATAAAAACATTCACCTTTTCATGTTTCCTTTCTGTTGTTAATATTTTTTTTCCTTAATCGCAGTATCAGCACTTTATTTAGCACTTGTGACCTCAATAAAACCCCTGTAAGTTACTAAGTCGATA
>JAGKTI010012817.1:0-22569 GCA_018397915.1 Birgus latro
GCAGACGACACGAGAGGGTAATGGAGGAGAGGTAGGGAGGGGAGTCTAGAATGGGGGAAAATGGCTAAATTATCAATAATGGATGGGGGTACTGATGACATTAGCAGCTCTGACTATTGTTGGACATTGGCAGTGCTGATAGATGATACAAGTCACCACCTGAAAGCCCGGACGAATTAAAAAAAAAACACAGAGTCACAGAAGTGATGCCCCAGGGTATGATCTGTTGCACCCGACCATTGCGAAAGTGATGACCCGCGGTTAAGGGGTTAATGCTGCATGGTACCGGTACAGAGTTAGGCCCTATGTCCCTTTGCCTCGTAGATGTTTCCACTGTCAGTGTTTGGGTCATATTGGTGGAACTTGTACACTCCTTGCCCTGGGCCTCCCAGCAGTCTGTGTGTCATGTGGTTTAGATGTTCATGAGGGTGTGGAATGCCCTGGTCCTGTATCTTGTGTCAATTGTGGTGGTGAGCACGCTGCTTCATCTAAATCTTGTGATCGTTCCAAAATGGAACACGAAATTTTGTTTATCAGAGCCACGGAGAGGCTGAGTTTTGCCGAAGCTAAGGACTGCTTCATGTCTATGTATGTCTGCCCTGGTGTGTGCTTTGCTTCTATTCTTTCTAGGTCAAAGCCTGCTGTGTGCCATCATGGGGTTCCCGCTCCTCTCACTGACCTTTATCCTCGTCCCTTGTCCGATACCGGACATCCTCCTCCTCCTCCTCATGGTCTCCCAGAGACTCCGGTACCTTTGCAGTCTGCATCTCGTCCGGCTGCTACTCCCATACCGACAGCTGCTACTGTACAATCTGCTCACTCTGCTACTGGTGTTCAGTCTTCCCTAAAATGTGCCCCTACAGTTTCTAGTGTATCCTCAAGTTCTGGTGTAAAGATGGAGGTTGCATCTGCCAACCTAAAACGGGTGAGGAGTGAGGAGTCTTTGGGTGATTCCCCTCCTTCTAAAGTTCAAACTTCTTTATCACATGAGGATTCTGAGGAGACTCTTCGCTCAGCAATATGGGCAGTTGTAGCGTCTAAATCGGTGGGTGTTCGTGATGATCTTTCTTGGATTCCAGTTCCTGCCTCTTGCTCAGGTGTGGCAGGATCTGGGTATTTCGACACTCAAAGGGCTCAGTCGCTTGCTCCCTCTGATCCTTCATCTGGTAGCCAGCCTTTGGTTGATTCTGTTGGGGAGGGTCTGGTTGGCCCCGAGGTGCCAGCTGGACCCCCATGTGGGGGTGCAGACGGGGCGAGTGGGTCTTCCAGGAACGTCTCTGTGCCTCAGGCTCAATTTGGCGTTGGGTGGGATGAGTCTCGGGGTAAGGGTCCTTTCACCCATGAAAACTCTTAAGTCTTCATTGTCTTCTCGGTTGGTAAGGCAGAGCTCCATGTCTATGAAGAAGGATTTTCACACCCTTCCCAACGATGTTGTTACATAGCCTTGGTGTTTCTCAGTTCATGTTATTTAATATTAATCAATATGGCTCAATCAGTATCAATTTGTCTTCAGTGGCACTGTAGAGGTGCCATGGCAAATTGGGAGGAATTGCAGTTATTACTCTTTGCTCTGAGCCTGTTCTGTGTCTGTCTTCAGGAGACAGTGGTGGGGGATAGACCGTTTCCTTCTATCAGGGGGTATGAGGTCTTCCATGAGTCTCCTCCTGGCAGTCACAGCGGTGGATGTGCCATTTTGTGCCCATCTGACGTTCCCTTTGCGATACAGTCTCCCCTTCAAGTTCTAGCAGTACAGATGCACTTTGGGATGTGGTATACCATCTGTTGCCTGTAACTTCGACCTTCCGTTTCTGCTATGCATGCTGTTCTGGATCCCCTTATCAATCAACTTTCATCATCTTTTCTATTCCCTGATGACCTTAATGATCACCATCCTTTGTGGGATGACTCACTTTTAAATCCCCGGGGTGATCTTCTTGCCTCTTTGGCTGGGGATTTAGATTTGGTTGTCCTAAACGATGGAAGGCCGACCCATTTTCATGTTCAAACTAGCACGTATTCTGTCATTGACCTCACCACATCCTCCTCTGACTGTACCCTTGATTATTCTTGGGCGGTTTTGGATGATCTGCATGGTAGTGACCATTATCCTGTGTTGGTCCAGACTACTTGCTCTGTTCCTGCAGCTTGTATGCCACACTGGTGTCTGGATAGGGCTGACTGGTCTCTCTTTGAGGAACTATGTGTATTTCCGTACAAGGTTACTGATTTTTCAAGTATCGATGATGCCGAACGTTATTTTACTAAGACTCTTTTCTCAGCAGGAGTTCATTCCATCCAATGGACTTCTGGTGTTTTTTCCCGGAGACCTGTGCCATGGTGAAATGACGACTGCTCTATAGCAAAAGGAGCTTACAAAGCAGCAGCCTGTCGGTATTTTGTCAACTATGATGTTTTTCTTAAAATTCAGTTTCGCAAAGCACATGCTCACTATAGATGGGTCATGAAGATGCATATCGTAACTCGTGGAGGTCGTATGTTTCTACAGTTACGTCCTCTACTCCAGTGCCAATGATGTGGATAAAGGTGTGCAACATTTCTGGTAGATTCTCGCCTCCCTCCCCACAAGTGTTGCGACTTCACGGAAATCTTGTGTCTGCACTATATGCAGTAGTCTCTGCTCTTGAGAATCAGTTTTGTGCTGTCTCAAAAATGGATCCTTCTAACCCATGTGCTAGCCTTCGCAGGAATCAGGAGAGGCTGGGCCTTGACTTTTGCTGTCGTGGCAGAGAGCCGTATAATTTAGACTTCAGCCTCCGTGAGCTGTGTGCTGCCCTGTTGGAGTGCAGTGACATTGCTCCTGGGCCCGACGACATTCCATACGCTCTGCTCCATCATCTGCCAATTGACTCAGTAGAGTTTTTATCTGACCTTTTTAACAGGGTTTGGAGTGAGGGCTCTATTCCCAAAAGCTGGAGGCTGGGTATTGTCCTCCCTATTCCCAAGCCTGGTAAGGACCATTCACATGTCTTCAACTATCGCCCTGTTTGTTTAAGATCATGCATGTGCAAGCTATTTCAAAAGATGATCAATGTCAGGCGTGTGTGGTTTCTAGAGAAGGGTTGATTTCTCTCTCCTTCACAGATTGGGTTCCGTAAATTCCGGTGTACTTCGAACAACCTTTTCAGGCTCAAGGCATCAATCTGCAAAGCTTTTGCCTCTAAGCAACATCTTGTGGCTATATTCTTTGACCTCGAGAAGGCTTATGACAGCCTGGCACCATGGCATCCTCCACCAACTTCATGCCTTTGGTTTACGTGGTAGCCTGCCTGTGTTGCTTGGAGACTTCTTGACTGATCGTGTGTTTAGGGTCTGTGTGGGTTCTACCCTTTCTGCACAACTGTGCCAGCAGGAAGGTGTCCCACAGGTGAGTGTCTTAAGTGTTTCACTGTTTGCAGTGGCCATTAATGATACTCTTGACACTGTGCCTGCTGGGGTATCCTCATGCCTTTATATGGATGACTCAGCTATATGGTTTCCTGACTCCCGCATATCTGCTATTGAGTGGCGTATGCAACTTGCCATGGACAATATCTCTGCCTGGGCCACTTCTAAGGGTTTTTAGTTTTCTCCTAAGACTGTGGCTATGCACTTTTGTAGGATAAGAGGGGCACACCCAGACCCTGATCTCCAGCTTTGTGGCAGGAGTCTCCGTTGTGTGGCAGAGACAAAATTCTTGGGCGTGACGTTTGACTGCCGTTTTACTTGGGTTTCACGCTTAGCTGATATTAAAGCATCATGTATGAAGGCTCTCAGTCTATTGAGGGTTCTGTCCCATACCTTTTAGGTGCTGATCAGAGGAAATTCTTGCATTTGTTTCAGATTCTTGTAACATCCAAGCTGTCATATGGCTGCGAAGTCTACTCCTCTGTCACAGAGTCCAGACTGAAAACTCTAGATGCTGTCTGTCATGCTGGTCTTCGCCTTGTAACTGGAACTTTCCGGTCATCTCCGATTTCCAGCTTGTTTGTGGAAGCTGATGTGCCTCCCTCAGATCTACTGCATCAGTCTGTTGCAGCATGGTGCTGGCTCCGGATTCGTTGCCTTCCAGACTCACTTCTCTGTGAGTGTGTAATGCAACAGTCTTATTTTTTGTATTATAGTAGACACCCTTGCGTGCCTCGTCCATTTGGCTATAGGGTTCAGAACATCATGGAGGAGTTTGGTTTGTCGGCAGTACCTATCAGTCCTAATCGGATCCCGAGGGTTGCGCCATGGATCTTGCCAATAACTTGCTGCAGTTTTTTTGCAGACTCAAAGGATTCTGTCGCTCCCCAGGCTCTTTTATAGTTATTTTTAGAACATTCTTCTAGTCATGGTGGTTCTGTGTGTATACTGATGGCTCTAAATCTGCCTCTGGTGTTGGTTTTGGAGTGGTATTTCCCAATTTTAGCCGTGGAGGTAGTCTTCCTTTGGCTGCCTCAGTTTTTACTGCAGAGTTGTCAGCTATCGTTTTAGCCCTGAAGTTGGTGTTTGTTCACCAAGACATTCATTTTACTATTTTTAGTGACTCAAGGGGCCCTTTTAACTCTTCCCATCCTATAGTTTTAGCTATTTTGGAGTGGCTGTTCCTCATTTGTCGTCGGGCAAAGAGAGTGGATTTCTGCTGGGTTCCCACACATTTTGGTGTGCTGGGCAATGAGAGGGAAAAGCTGCGGCTTCTCAACAGCCCCCAACTGAGTATCCACTTCCTGCTTCTGATGTAACACCTTATGTGTGGTACAGAATTCATACGTGTTGGCAGAGACACTGGGATGGTGTAGCTCATAATAAACCAAAATAAATCTTTCAAAGAGTGGTTGTACCCAGGGTTCTCCCCTCCATGTCTTTGGCGATTGGAGGTGGCTGTTACTAGGCTTCGCATTGGGCACTCTCGGTTTACACATGGGTTCCTCATGAGTGGTGAGACTCAACCATACTGTGATGATTGCCCTGTTCCCCTTACTGTCCGTCACTAGCTCGTCGAGTGTCCGAGTTTGGGGGGCCTATGTCAGAGATTCCTCCATAGGCATAGACGGGCAGATTTGTTCCTACTGTCTCTTCTCGATGCTTGGTGGAGCCTCTAGCGATTTTACTGATGTTTTTAGTTTTTTCAGGAGGCGGGCCCCCTTCCACTTCTAGAACTGATATACTATTAAATATTCTTTTATTGATTTCAGTGTTTTGTTTCTACTGAGATATTATCTTTATTTTGACTATGCACTTTTATTTGCTGCGTATTTTAGCTTGTCCGGCGGCATATGACCCTGGCAAGTGCTCCGCCAAATTTTAATAAAGTCAATCGTGCAGCACTCCAGAAGCAGTACGCATCCCATCTTCTAATGCGGTAGAGGTAAACTACTGTGTAAGTGCAGGCTATTGCTCTAAAATTCTTTTTACTACTTCTAAAGACAACCATCTAGTGCAGCTAGGCTGCAGTATTGTGTGAGGTTGTATGTCTGTGAATTTCTGAAATTCAGCATACTCAATCTTTTAGGGCTGTTCATAATGCAAGAGTATATATTCCGAGCTAATTCTTCAATATTGTTAGGGAGCTTACTGCAGGCATTCGAGGCACACAGAGCTATTGAATGACACACACAGCCTTGTAAAAAAAAAAAAAAAAAAGCAGGAACTCTCTTCTGGAGTAAAGCTTTTACTTCACTTTTTTCTCCCATCATGGGACTAGAGTTGACGCTCGCAAACTAATTACATTTTCACCAGGGAGGCCATTCACATTAAAAAAAAAAAAATACTATTGAGCTGTAAAGCCCTTGGGCTCTACAATCTTTTACCTCTAGTAAACTTAAAAACACATCACATGTTTTCTGCAGATTTTGATAATAAAATCTAGCAATGAGAACAAGATGCTTTTTGGTGGAGAGATCAATGGACTCGTCAATTATCAGAGAAAATGTTGTGTTCTTTAGACGAGCCACAAGATCTGAAAATCTAGTTTCACCCATAACATTTTAAAAAATTGCTTAAGTCTTTGTCCTGGCACACTTTACTGCACTTGCACTTTTGAATCTGAGCTTACATTAGCAAGAAACTCTGGTGGTAATCCATTATGGAAATGGGTAGGTTGCGCTCTGCAATGAAAGCACTCATCTTTAGCTCTGCAGATGCAACTTGTTTTTCAATCTTCGATGGCGGACCTGCACAAGGCTGGGAAAAACTTGTCATTTTCTTAGACTGGTTTCTTGAAAGCATGTTTTTTTTGTGCTCCTCAGTGCTTCCATGTCTTTCCCGCTGTGTTACACTTCCAGATACTTCACGTCCACATGCTGTACAGTATGCTTTATTTGAACACTTCTTACTCTGAATTATCGATGGTGAAAATCTACTTTCAACCACTTCAGCTGAAATTTATGTTCATAGTTTCATTTCTTCTTTGGTGTTTCGGAACCACTCTCATTACTGTCAGAGTCATCTGGTATATTGGCAAGTTCTCTTTTACTAGGCCTATTCATGTTGCCACAATTTCGTTCACCCTGCAAAGCAGAAAACACGACGAGAAAGTAACAATAACACCAAACTCGACTGAATAAAGTAACAGTCAGGTAAGTATGACGATCAGTACTCATTAGTACTGATAATTGAAAGAATAATAAATAATCTTGTCTCAGCTATCGCATCACATACATCTATAAAGAGACGGCACTGGCAGCGTTGACATAGTCCAACTGATCGAGTGACTGACCAGACGCACCCCCCCCTCCTCACTCTCCTCACGTCTGAGTTTCGTGTGAACGTGTCCTGTACGGACGCTGTGCCACTTCTTCAGAAATAGCTCGTGTCTATATGCTCCTTACAGATTAGTAACGGAATTTTGGTATTTTCTTTGAAGGCATACCAGATGTACTTGACGCTACCAAAAGCACCAAATTTGGTCCTTTAGTACCAAAATCGGCAATGCTTCATTATGATAATCTTGGCCCCTGTGGATCCTAGGGATGCTGCAAATTAGGGGCAGCCCTGCATGCTGTCATGTCACGGCATCTTATTCTGTCTGCCCATCGATTACAACTGGGAAATTTGTTTGAGCACAGATATTCTAGTATGTCCTTTTTAAAGTTCCCCATCCAATTCGGGTCTTCCTTTATCCACAGCAGGAAATAGGGGTGATATCCAGTACCGTTGATCTTGGGCTTGTTAGGTACCAAGTTAGACGTCTGCAGAACAAGCCTCAGTCCTTCATAGTGAAAAATCAATAATTTTGTGTCGTGGGTCCCATGTTTGTAATCCACACGCACTTTAATCTTGGTGATCTGTGGATGATGAGGTGGCACATACTTGTGGCTCAAACACGTTTAATACAGGACCAGCAGTGGGAGTTGAAGTACTCCAGTGGTATGGTACTCATTAGTCAGGAAGTCCATATGCACTGAAGAAGTGATCTGTGTTGACTCATCCAATGTCTCCATTGCAGATCTTGGAAAATCAGCAAATGATAGGGTTAAAGTGTCTTCTTGGTGGTTGGACACTTGGTAAAGAAGAAACCAAATGGCTCACTGTCCCTGAGTCATGTCGTAAAGGTTGACGGGGATGCCTCTGGGCTTGTAGTGGCTTGTTGCTGCTCAACTGTTATGCTGCTGCTGGTATTGAGTTGTTCTGCTCAGTTGAATTGCTACTAGTTGTTCGCAGAAGCTGCTCAGTGTTGATGCTGCTGCTAGTTGATGGAAGCTGCTGCTCAGTGGGCACGTCTATTGTACTTGCAGCAGAAGGTTGTTAGGGCTGCTGCTTTCTACTGCCAGATTTTCTTCACACTCAGGTCTGACAATTTTTTCTTGATGTGATGCCAGCTGCTCATCATCATCATCACTACAATCATCGCCATCGGTTGATATATCAACCTGCTTGTCCTCATCATTCGATATTATCACAAACTTGGGCTCGTCATCATTCACGAGATCAACTGCAATAACTCTGTCTGCCCATTCTGCTAGCAGCCTCTCCCTGCACCTGTGGGTCTGACATTTACACAGTGGGCATTTCTCTTTGTAGTGCTGGTAAGCAAATCAACAGTGAACAATGTTCCTTGTTTGTGAGATGTCTTGCATGCAGAAAGGACGAGGGCCAGCATAGTCAGGGTCGAATCTCAGTTGCTGTTCAGCTGAGCAACTGTCAAGACAGCACCACACTGGTCACAGCTGAAAGCCATGGTGGTAGCAAAAAAGAAGTAAGTCTGCTACTACCCTGGTAGACATTGTTGCATCAACTGATGTCATAGGATGACACATGAGAATGAAATTTAATACAAAAATACTTTATACAAATTTCAAGAACTTTACAAAACATAAACTCCAAGGCTGTTGCAGGCATTCAACCCCGCTGATGGAATCACCTCAACGTGGTGGCGGGGCTTGAAGTGTGGCACCTAGCCTACCCTAGAGGCCTGCCTATCTTTGTAGGGTTTTTTGACATTTGGTGGCCTCATGAACCAAGTACCCTCTCCTACATCACTGTTAGAGGAGGCCTGCTGGTCATATTGCTTTTCGCTGCCCATCTTCCATGTTGGGTGACGTTTTAGTCTCTCCATGTGTTTGCCGTGTGTGGCATCTCATAATGCTGGGAAACGGGCGTCCTGGCAGTTGAGCGATGCTGCACTATGTGTCCTGCAGCCAGCAACACTCCTTTGATCCCCTATTTGTGCTAGACAGACGGCCTTGTTACCCCAGACTTAGGCCCGACCAGATCAGCCTGATGGGTTGGTTAGGGCTGATTGATTGACTGAATATAATGAAAAAATGGCGGCACAACTGCCAGGGTCATATGCCGCCGGACAACAAGGTAAAAGACGCAGCAAACAAAAAGTGCATATGCAAAATAAAATTAATACCAGTTAGTAGAAATAAAAACTGAAAATAACAACAGAATAGTTTACAAAGTATCAATTACTTATAAAAGTGGAAGGAGCCCAGCCTCCTGAAGAAAACTAAAAATATCAGTAAAATCGCTAGAGCCTCCACCAAGCACCGAGGACAAACAGTAGGCACCATCTGCCCCCTTATGTCCATGGGGGAATCTCTGACGTAGGTCCCCAAGACTTGGACACTCGACCAGCAAGTGACGGACAGTAAGGAAAACAAGGCAATCATCACAGTACGGTTGAGTCTCACCACTCATCAGTCAGAAGAGTGTCCATGAACTGGTGAGGTGTCGGCAACAGGATTTTTAGTTATTCTCTCCATGTGGCTACAGAAAAACTTCATTCCCCCAGCCTTCCACCCACCATGGAGCCCAACAAGGGGAGATCTTATGCCAGGGACAACACCACTGGGGACCCCAGGGGTAGCAGGAGAGTATACGTGAGGAACCACCGGGGGACCCAGACAAGGGTGACTCCAGGACGATACGAGCAACCAAGCCCCCCAGTGCCCACTTGACCCTAGCCAACGCATGACCAGCTGATTTACCTGGTCGGGCCTAACCAGGCCTTCCGTCTAGCCAGAATAAGGGACCAAGGAGGTGTACTGCCAGCTGCAGGGCACATCGTACAGCATCGCTCAACCCCCAGGACTCCCATCTCTCAGCATTACGGGACGCCAATCACGGCAAACACGTGGGGAGGCAACAGTCCCGCCCTAAATGGCAAATGGGCACTAGGGTATGTCATGTTAAGGTGATTTTCGAAAAATAATTACTTTCAACTATGCAGGTCACTTCTGTGATGCATTCAGGTATGCACATTATGAATATGAACTTGGATTTTCGATAAATTAAAATTTGCTACCAGGAAACGTATTTCAGGTCTGAATAATAACTCATTTTTTCAGTATTCTCGACCATGTTTATTTAGAATAGCAATAATCACCTGATAATATTATACTACCAAAGAATGCTTCCAGCACAGCATATAGCTACTTAAACACAATCATAAAGTCACTTTTGCTCTTGAACACAGGCATCAGGTCCCTGTGCTTCACCTGCGCCCTCTTGACCCAGCCACACACAGAATTGGAAGCTTTGGTGACCAGCTTAACAGCTTACTCACAGCTCTGGGTGTGAAGGGTGTAGCTGGGTACGACCAATGGAGAGTTCGTGATGTCTTCCAACTGTGACAAAGTGAGACTGCATGTGAAGACGGGCTTGGTCACCGCCTCCTTCTCCCAGTCGATCAGCTGGATGAGGCTGGTAGCTGGCAGGTTCCCCGTCGACGGTACCTTGTACTCCCAGACTGCCTTGCTGCCATCACCATCTCCTCCCCTCGGACTGATGATGATCTCCACAGCAAACTTTCCCTCTTCAGAACTGCATGAAGACAGCAAAGGGTGGGCCCACCAAGTTTCACACAGCAGGTAGGGTTTCGTGATAGTCTTCACCCTCTCGTCCTGCTGTCTCCAGAGCCTGAGTAGAGAGAGGAGATGGCGGGGTCCGACTTTGATAAGGTGTTTCACCTTGATGAGGTAAAACATGGGTAAGGACGCCTGGGTCATCCGAGTGGCGAGGAGTTCCAACACCTCTTCGTCGTGGGTGCCGAGGTCGTGCTGACTCATGTACAGCATGAGGCACCGTGTCATGGCTGCCAGCCACCTGCTGTGGCAGAGTTGGTCACACAGCATTGCTGATACTTCATGCTCAAGCGCGCCACTGACAACAGCATGCAGGATCTTCCAGGCTACAGAGCTATCTGTGCTCATCTTCCCTGCCACATTATCAGGAATCTCCACCAAAGGCTCAAGCAACTGTATGGGCTGGAATTCCTTTTTCCACTCCATGGAGTTCATTCCTGCCAGCACCTTGCCTACTGCACCTTGCCACCTGTAACTTGATGAGGTAGGACCATCCAATTGTGCAACAAGATGCCGCCATGGAAGCTTGTTGATATGCAGACAGCAGAACACCCTGAACAGCCGGGGATCAACCAGCCTTTCAACATGGTGAAGCATGCCTCCTTTGTGGCTGGTCATTTCAGCGGTAGTATCGCTCCCAATCATCTCAATGGATGTATCGAGCCCTCTGCTCCTTATCCAGTCATAGAGGCCAATGGCAGCTTGCTTTGCTGGTTTTGCCATCCTGCACTTTGGTTCTGGGTGTAGTGTGTGGCATAGCTCCCCTTAGGTGACCATCAAATGATTCTCTTTTACAGTTCTCTTGCAAAACCTCTTTGTCTCCTCGTCTTGCTCCAGCACTCCTCTGACATCAGCTAACTGTTTTCGGCCTCATCTGTTGCTACTGGCATAATGTTTCTCGCTTTGGCGTTGCAGCACAAATACTTCTTGCTTGCAGGCAAATGTCCACTCTGTATCAGGCCTGATGTGGCACCATTGAAAACTACCTCTGTTGCGGCTGATGACACACCGAATCTCGCAGAAGACTCCGCTGTTCCACTAATGTCGAGATAGTTTCATTGACTTTCTTTCATTGTAACACCTTGCTCTTCCCCAGTTTTCTCTTCTTCACTTCTCATTTGAATGTCCATACTCTGATCTTCTGCAGTAACATATGCATCAACAGTTGTGTCATCAACATCACATCTCTGAGTCATCAGCAACGAATGTCTGCCTCTTTCTTCTCGCTGTTTTTGCATGGTCTCATCAAAAGTTTTTCTCCTTTCAATCATCGTCCTTTGCCTGGCTGTCTCTTTGGCGGCTATGGCGCCTATCATGTAAGCAGATCTGCTACCCTGTTTTTTCCCTTTGAGACCTCAACCATCGCAGATCTAAGTGAGGGAGCTTTTGCTCCCTGGCACAGGTACAGAGACAGTGTGCCTCAACCTGACAGCCCTGTTTACATGAAGGTACTTCCTCACTACCCAAAAGAATAGGACACCTGCATTTAATTTTGTCAAAGAGAGAATCAAGCTTCTTCTCCCATTCTTTGATTTCTGCTTTCTTCTTGCCCTTGCCTCTAGAAATGTCAGAAAAGGCGCTCCATACCCTTTCTAGCCTCTGAATAATTGACTTCTTTCCCACGGTCACAGGTTCTTTGATGAGATGGCTGGACCTGCTTCAGGCATCAGTCACTTCATCAGCCACAATTTCAAAAAATTTTTTCAGATGAATATTCTTTCCGTCATGTTCATGAAGAATAATATTGGCCTGTTGGGCTTCAATACCTCTTCTCAGACAATCCCTGAGCATTGGGACTTCTGTCAATATGAAGCTAGCAGGACCACCAAGATAGCTGCTCAGTGTTTTAGCTGTTAACTGCCAGGTGTTCTTGACACCACAGCTGGACCGTTCCATCCTCTGTATAATGAAAATAATGCTAGCAGTAATAGTTGTCACATAGACCTGTGGATAGATGCTTCCAGCATGATAGCAGTATTCTGTTATGAGTCACCACTCCAATACAGAACATACTTTTCCATAGGTAGTCAAACGGATGAACAAAACGGCTGGTGAAATGGTAAATATATGTAATCCAACTAATTTTCAACGCAAACATAAAAGGAGACAAGAATATAGCATGATTAAACTGCTGAGGTAATCAATACACAGCAACAATTCAGATTCGACAGATGGCATGTTTTGTCATGTTTTCTTATGGGTTTCCCGTTAGCTAAATTGATTGTTTTCAATGATTTGATGATTGAAATGATATCTACAAATATGAATACACTAAAAAAAAATGACCTGCTATCGCAAAATGTAATTGTCAGAAAATATGACATACCTTAATTGTCAGAAAATATGACATACCTTAATGGGCAGGGACTGACATCACCAGCAGGCCTCCTCCACCAGTGATGTAGGGGGTGCTTGTTCCACGAGGCCAACAGATGCCGAACCCTACAAAGGCAAGCATGCCTTCCGAGTAGGTGGCAATGCCAGCCACGCTTCACGCCCCATCACCACATCAAGATGACCCCCTGCAGTGGGGAGTTGGCTAGGATCAAGTGGGCAATGGGGAAACTGGTGTAGGTACAACCTTGGGCAAAATGAGATTTCATTTAAGTTAGTTACCCAACAACCCTGTAATAGCCAATCTCTCCTGCGACTTAAGTAAACATGAGTTGGAACCTCAAGAAAAACGTAAGAGAAAACTGCATGTGGTAAATTCCTAGTACATCCAAACAGCTCTGGAAGTTTGGAGGTTAGACATAGCTGTTGTCTATGGTTTTTGAAGTGCTTTTAACAAATCTGATCATTTCTGTCGCAATCCAGAAAAAGGATTGTTCTTGTACCAGCAAAACTAACTAAACAAACCAAACCTATCCTCCTATCCCTAAAAGTTATTTCAGAGGGAACTGATCAAATTCGTCCAAAGCACATAAGAAAAAAGAATAAACCTTGATCTAACATCCAAAGCCGTTTGGGTGTACTTCTGGAATACCACATAACAACTTAATAGGTATAGCCTAACATGTGAACATGGTGAAGCAATCTCTACTCTGACCTTAAGTTAGAAAAAAAATAATAATAAAAAAACACATTAGTGTAAGTGCATTGACAGACAGCTGACTGTGATTCCTTTGGTTGACAGTAGGAGCCACACTTCATAGGGTGTTTCTGTTTGTGTGGTTTGCCTGACACAGCTTCCTCTCACATATGTGAACCCGAAGTCCACATGCTTCATCTGGACGTTAAGAATGTGTTTATTTAACCCCTCCGTGGCCAAGGGTGTGGATTTTTCCGTGCACTCCAGGCTGGCTGGGGAGCCATTTTCTGAAGTTTCAAAAATCGATTTCTTTTTCTTGCCATATTGAAGAGAAAGTTCAGACGCACCTAACAGTGTAAATCCCAGTTTCCTACACCCATTCTGTGGCTTGCAATGGAGCACGAATTTGCAGAAATATCGGCAACTGATATCCGCCGCCATTACGTGCTGCTGTGGTGCAACTTCGCAGGTGTTTTTTTTTTTTCCAAAAACAATGCAAATGATGCTAAAATGTTGCGGATATATGAGATATGATGATATCGAGTGATTTCAATACATAATATGTTAGGAATGGCGGGGGAAAAAAAATATGTGTTATGCTGAGTGTTTAAGGGCATGGCTTCTCGTCCCTTAGACACGGAGCCTGGAGCGAGGTTCTCTTTCTAGACCAAGTTGGGCTCTTTTAGGGCATTCAGTGGGAACAGGGCATAAAACTCAGAGCAACAACCTTACACATATATTACCACAAATTACAACACTTTTACAATATATATGGCACTTTTATGAGGAAATAATGTCACGCACAGATAGACAGGACCGGAGGGCTTGGCGACAGGAGGTTGTGACTGGGGCTTGCTGTAGGATGAGGCCCAGTGGTAGTGGAGGGCCCGGGTCAGCGGGTTGCATCAGGTGGCCTTGGGGTTGTCGGGGCTTCCAGGGCCTGCTTCAAGAGGCCGACCCATCGATGTCTCATCCGGGAGTGGTCAGAGGTCCGTGGTAGGGGGTGTGCCCTTCCGCAGGAGTACAGGAGCTCGGTCCTAGGGGCTGGACCCGAACAGGGAGAGTAGGTGCACTTGCCTGCGCTTACCCCGCCAGTGAGGAGGTTGTCGCGTGGGGCTAGGGAGGTCTGTCCCCGGGGTCCTGGGGACACCTCAGCTGGTCTTGGGGCTGCGGTCTCGCTGCTGAGCCTCCGTCAGGTGTGGGCTGCGGCAGCTCGGGGCGGCTGAGTCCGACAGGGGTGGGGGCCACCGGGGGTCGAGGGAGAGAGCTAGGACTCCAGACACCAGGGGTCCTTACCAGGCCTCCTCCAACTGCTGGTCGAGGGGGAGGATGTCCCTGTGGGGAGAGAGGGGGAGGGCACTTGCTGTGACCCTTTCTTTTTGTTCTTTTAGTGGTGCGGCAAGGTGGCCGTCACCGTTCCTCCTTTTATGGAGTTAGAGCAAGGGCGGCTAGTGTCCGTCTCCTCCCCTTGTGCGGCAAGGTGGCCGTCACATGGTGTGAGTGAGTGTGGCAAGGTGGCCATCACTTGACCTCCTTTTGTGGAGTTAGAGCAAGGGCGGCTTGTGTCCGTCTCCTCCCCGGGTGTGGCAAGGTGGCCGTCACCCAGTGTGAGTGAGTGCGGCAAGGTGGCTGTCACTATACCTCCTTTTGTGGAGTTAGAGCGAGGGTGGCTGGTGTCCGTCTCCTGCCCGTGTGCGGCAAGGTGGCCGTCACCCGGTGTAAGTGAATGCGGCAAGGTGGCCGTCACTCTACCTCCTTTAATGGAGTTATATTGAGGGCAGCAAGGTGGCCGTCACCCGGTATGGCTGAGGGAGGGAAGCAGCAAGTGGGCGGCTGGTGGCCGACTCCAAGGTGCTGTCTGGGGCTAAAGAATTAGCCCCACCCTGAACCTGGTGATGGCTGGTCTGGCAAAGGTGTAATTTGCCGTGACTGTAACCTCTGCGGTGAGTTACCTGAGTGCGAGAGGGGCACACAGGAGAGGCAGGTGCGCCCATTTTGTACTGAGCCTGCGCCGCTCATTTCCGCTCCCTGGGTATCTCATCCTGGGGTGGGTGTCTTCCCAGGTAAGGTGGATGGGGAGCTTCGATATTTTGCCATCTATTGACGCTCTACATTTCACCACCGTTGGTGGCGAAAAAGTCACTTCCCTGTGTCTGGAGGTGGTAGGTATGGGTGGTGGTGGACTGGTGTTGGGGTGTGAGGTGTTGCAGGAGGGAGGTCCAGTGGGTGGTGAAGGAATCTGGTTGGTGGCTACTGGTAAAGGTGAAGAACGGTGTGGAGGGTTGGGGTGATTCCTGGAGGAGGCGCCGCAGGTGGAGTGTTCCCCGAACGTGTTTTTTTCTTACCTGTGATGGGGGCCCAGGTGACACAGCGGATCTTCATAGCCGGAGATGGTGTGGTGGCGATAGTGGGCTGTGGCTGAATGCTGGCCACCGATGGGAGGGCTGGTGTTTTATGCCAGTGGTTGGAGGTGGTGATGTCCCTTGGGAGTGCGGGTGGCTGGGCTGTTAGCATGGCTTGGTGAATACGGTATGTCACTTGGTTGGTGTTTGGCGGCGTCGGGGTGGTGGGTGGTAATGGGGGGGGGGTGTATCGCTGGGATAGGTGTGAGACTCGCCCAGATCGGGTGGTGGAGGTGGTGAGTTTGGGCATGGGTGGAGAGGGATGTGGTGGGGTGTGGGATGTGGAGTGGCGGTTGGTGGATGATGGTGGAGGCGGTGGAGACGGCGCGGGTGGTGGAGTGGCAGGGGTGGAAGGGGGTTTAGCCGGTGGAATGCAGCGTGAAGAGGATGGTATGGGCTGTGCAGAAGGTATGAGATGCTTAGAACACAGTGGTGTAAGGAGGGGTGGTGGATTAAGGTTTGTGGAATGCGGCGTGCCCTGTGGCTCAGGAGAGGTAGCATAAGCATGCGACTGAGGTGATTCGGTGTCGGGGGCTGGGAAGACGGAGGTAGGAGAGGACGAGCGGGGTGAGGAGGCAGCAGGTGAGAAGAGAATGGGGGATGAGGCAGAGAAGGGGGAGGAGGTAAGGTATAGGGAATAGGAATTGGAGGGAGAGGTGGGGGTGGAGGGGGAAGATGCGGCTGCATGGCTGGGGGACACAGGTGGCGGAGCGGGCGGGGGTTTGTTCGCCATGTACAGTCTGATGTGTCTATTACGGTATGTGCGCAGGGTGTTATGATAGTCAATGGTGACTTGAGACGGATTGGGGATGTGGGTAATGGTGTAGGGACCAGTGAATAGAGAGGCCAGTTTGTGCGGGGTTGGAAGTGAGGCCACCGTAACTGTATCTCCTGGCTTGTAGGGGTTGGCGGGTTTGATGTCTGGCTTGAGATCTTGGTGCTTTTGCAGGTGGTGCAACCTGCTTTTTAGGTGGTGAAGAGGGTCAGACACTTGGGGCTTGATCGGTGGTCTGAGGCGATGTCTGAGAGGGAGGAGAAGCGGGGCTTCTCCAAAAAACACGCTCGTGGGGGGAGATGCCGTCGTTTCTGGGGCAGGTGTTTAGTCCCCACTGCACGATCTTTACGTGGGCAGGCTAGTCTTCATCTTGAGTCTCCTCTATTCGGGCGCACACCTGATTTAAGAGGGTGTGATGGCTCCTTTCACATGTGCCATTTCCTTGGGGCCAGTAGGGAGAGGAGTGGGAAATTTGATATCTGATAAGGGTAGCGGGTTCTTGCCATACTTTCCCGGAGAATTCCAGCACGTTATCAGAATGTAGCACCTGCGGAATACCGAAATAGGGCAAGACGTGGCGTCTGCTTGGTACTGAAAATGAGTTAATCCTTATCACCTGTATTAAACTCCCACCTATGACCTCACCCTCCCCAGCGACATTCCAACCTGTTTCCTGTCCCTCTTCTATGACCTGAGGTTCCCCACTGACCTGGCACTCCCTGAAATAGCTATTCTCCCTATGGAATACCGTTCTGAAATAAGCTCTTAATCCATCGTAATCTCCTAGACGAAAATTAGGAACGGTGGAAGTATTTTCATTGGAAGAGACATCGCAAATAAATTTGAAATTAATTTCTTCATGATCGCCATTACCAAGTCGTCCACCAACCTCTATATCACTAATGACATTTTCTTTATTAGCCAAAACCAAATCTAGTATATTATTACCTCTGGTGGGCTCCCTGATATGCTGATAAAGGAAATTATCCTGTACTACCTCTAGAAATTCCTCTGACTCTGCATCCCCTGTCTTATATCGCCAATCTATCCTTGGCAGATTAAGGTCCCCTACAAGTACAGTATTACTAAGTTGGACAGTGACGCTTTCCTAATTTCCTCCCAAAGGTATTTGCTATCTACTCTACTTAATTTTGGAGATCTGTAAATAGCTCTTAAGACTAATTTCTCCCTATTGTTATTAATTTCAACCCAGACACTTTCCGTGTCCCTATTTACTTTAATGTCTACTTTATTGTAACAGTTTAATGAATCCTTTACATAAATAGCTACCCCACCTCCCTTTGTTCCAAGACGGTTTGACATAAAAATATTGTAGCCTTTTATCTGATATTCTGCTAAGAATTCTCTAGTGTCTGTATTCATCCGGGTTTCACTAATAATGGCAATGTCTATTTTCTCTGTACATATTAAAGCTCTCAGTTCAACCATTTTATTACGTAAACTCCTGCTGTTTGTGTAGTACACTTTCAGGTTATTACGAGTAGTTATGCCTCTACCTTGGGACTTTCTATTTTTTTATTCATTACTAACTGGGAAACTCTTTACTTTCCAAATATAACAATTTTTTTGTACTGTCACTTTTCGCCCCTCTATCATCGCTTGTTCTGTCCTCTGTCAACATCTGCTCAATCTGAGGTGCCTGAGTGGATGTATATACATTAATGGTCAAACTGTTATTCTTACTTTTGCAAGAAAGCAAGAAATTGAGACTACAAACGCATTCGAAACACTACGGGACGAATGTGAAAGGAAGGCAGAGAGGAAAGAAGAGGTGAAGGACGGTGAGAGAACTTCCCGTACAGGTAAGTATATTGTAAACAAAAAAGGTAAGAAAATTGTTGCTGTTGTTGGAGACTCACAGGTAAGGTATGTAAACAGAGCCATGTATACTCCACTCTCTAAACATGTGTGTCTTCCGGGGGCCAGGGTGGGTAATGTGGTGGAGAAAATTTCAAATATCGTTAAGGACTGTGGAGACAAACCCACTGTGTGCCTCAGTGTAGGAGGCAATGACATTGGTAGACGCAAGAGTGAGGTACTATGACAGCAGTGCAAGGAGATGTTAGAGATGGTTAGGGATAGGGGAGGGACCCCTGTAGTACTCGGTGTTCTGCCTAGGAGGCGGGTAGGGAGGGAATGGTTGAGCAGGGCGATAGGTTTTAACTGTCGCCTTGAAAGGTATTGCAGTGATAATGCAATACCTTTCATTGACAGCTGGGACCGGTTTTATGGACGGAGTGCCATGTATTGTTGGGATGGGACTCATCTGAGTAGGCAAGGACTTACTGTTTTAGCTGGAATGAGAGATAGGGAGTTAGAGAGGTTTTTTCGAGTTTGAAAATTAGTTGTACAGGAAGTTGCAGCAACTACACTCAGAAATCATTATCATCAGGTTTGGATAGATGCATCAAGACATGCAAAGGTGTAGAAACATCCACTCAGGCACCTCAACAAGAGCAGACGATGATAGAAGACGGAACAAGCGATGATAAAATGGCGAGGAGTGATAGTACAAAAAATTGTTGTATTAGTAAAGTAAAGAGTTTCCCGGTTATTAACAAAATCAAAAAAAGTCAGTCCCAAGGTAGAGGTAATAATCTGAAAGTGTACTACACAAACAGCAGGAGTTTGCGTAATAAAATGGATGAACTAAGAGCTTTAATTTGTACAGAGAAAATAGACATTGCCATTATTAGTGAAACTTGGATGAATACAGACACTCGAGAATTTTTAGCAGAATATCAAATAAAAGGCTATAATATTTTTGTGTCAAACCGTCTGGGAAAAAAGGGGGGCGGGGTAGCTATTTATGTAAAGGATTCATTAAATTGTTACAATAAAGCAGACATTAAAGTAAATAGGGACACCGAAAGTGTCTGGGTTGAAATCAGTAACAACAGGGAGAAATTAGTCTTAGGAGCCATTTACAGATCTCCAAAATTAAGTAGAGCAGAAAATAAATATTTTTGGGAGGAAATCAGGAAAGCGTCACAGTCCAGCTTAGTAATAATTGTAGGGGATCTTAATCTGCCAAGGATAGATTGGCAAAATCAGACAGGGGATGCAGAGTCAGAGGAATTTCTAGAGGTAGTACAGGATAATTTCCTTTATCAGTACATCAGGGAACCCACCAGAGGTAAAAATATACTAGATTTGGTTTTAGCTAATAAAGAAAATGTCGTTAGTGATATAGAGGTTGGTGGACGACTTGGTAATAGCGATCATGAAGAAATTAAGTTCAAATTTAATTGGGACGTCTGTTCCACCGAAAATACATCCACTGTTCCTAATTTTCGTCTAGGAGATTTCGATGGATTAAAAGCTTATTTTAGAACGATATTCCATAGGGAGAATAGCTATGTTAGGGAGTGCCAGGTCAGTGGAGAACCCCAGGTCATAGGACAGGAAACGGGTGGGAATGTGCGCTGTGTCCAGGGGGAGGGTCAGGTGAGAGATGAGCAGATTAACTCTCGTTCGGCCAGTGAGAAATACAACGAGTTAGTAAATATAATACACGGAGGCCAAGATAGATATATTCCTTCAAAACCGTTTAGAGCAAATAATTCGGAACCGAGATGGTTAAACAACAGATTAAAATCCCTCATAGGCCAAAGGAAAGGAATATATAGAAAAATAAAACGCGGAGAGGAACACTTACGTAACCGGTACGCGATTTTAAATAGAGAAGTAAAGAGGGAGATACGGAAGGCAAAGAGAAATTATGAAATTAAGATTGCTAGTGAATCGAAAGAAAACCCCAAGGGTTTTTACCAAATGTACCGGACGAAAAATAAAGACAGGATAGGACCACTCAGAACAGAATCAGGTGACATTACCAGTGAAGATAAAGAAATGTGCTCCATCCTAAATAATTATTTCATATCAGTATTCACCAAGGAAAATCCAGACCTGATCCCTCAAGCAGCGAATATATACGACGATAATACGGAAAATATTCTTAGTGAAATAAACATTAGTAAGGAGGACGTATTGAAAGAAATTAATAAGTTAAAAACTCAAAAATCGCCAAGTCCGGACGATATATATGCAAAAGTTATAAAAGAAACCAAAGAAGAATTATGTCAGCCACTTTTAAAGTTATTTAATGACTCTTTAATTTCAGGAGAAGTTCCCGAGGCGTGGAAGACCGCAAACGTAGTGCCCATTTTTAAAAAGGGTGATAAAGCAGCTGCGTCGAATTATCGTCCGATAAGTCTAACGTCAATAGTAGGAAAAATGTTAGAGTCAATTTTGGCCAATAAGATTAGAGAACACTTAGAAAGATTTAATCTTATAAATGAAAGTCAGCACGGATTCAGGCAAGGACGATCCTGCCTCACAAACTTCTTGTCATTTTTCTCGGAGGTCTATGAGGCAGTAGATAGCGATAAAGCTTACGATATTATTTATCTGGACTTCAGTAAAGCGTTTCATAGGGTCCCACACGAGAGGTTAGTTAGGAAGGTTCGAGCACACGGTATAGACGGCAATATCTTAAAATGGATAGAATCCTGGCTGAAAGGACGAAAGCAGAGAGTATTAATAAATGGAACTAAGTCGGATTGGGGATTAGTAACTAGCGGTGTACCACAGGGTTCAGTACTCGGTCCCTTATTATTTGTTATATATATAAATGATCTAGACTTAGGAATCACTAGCAGTATCAGCAAATTTGCCGACGATACAAAAATAGGGCGTATCATTAACTCGACTGACGATTGCCATAACTTACAAAATGACCTCGATATATTATCCAGATGGTCTAAAACTTGGCAAATGGAATTTAACGTTGAAAAATGTAAAGTACTTAACGTAGGCAAGACCATTGGAGATACTAAATACAGCTTAGATAACAAAGAAATTAGTAAATCGGAATGCGAGAGAGATCTAGGAGTCATGGTTAGTAACGACCTCAAACCAAGGCAACAGTCTATTAATGCGAGAAATAAAGCAAATAGGGTCCTAGGATTTATTTCGAGAAGCGTGAGCAATAGGTCATCAAAAGTAATACTGCAACTTTATCTAGCATTAGTAAGGCCACATTTAGACTACGCAGTACAATTTTGGTGTCCTTACTATGGAATGGATATTAACTCGTTAGAAGGTGTACAGAGAAGAATGACAAAAATGATATATGATGTTCGAAACTTGTCATACGAAGACAGACTGAAAAGACTAAATCTGCACTCATTAGAGAAACGTAGAGTAAGGGGAGACTTAATTGAGGTGTTTAAGTGGATGAAGGGTATAAACAAGGGAGATATTAGCAAGGTACTTAAAGTGAACATACAGGATAGAACTAGAAGTAATGGTTTCAAACTAGAAAAATTCCGTTTCAGTAAGGAAATAGGTAGAAATTGGTTTGGTAATAGAGTAGTAGATGAATGGAATAAGCTTCCTAGTAAAGTAGTTGCTGCCCCTTCCATTGTGAGTTTCAAGAATAGGCTAGATAAGCATATGACAAATAAGGGGTGGGTATAGAAAAAGAAAAAGAAAAAATCTTATAACCAATACTAATTTCATACTTTTTCCTTTTCAGGTTACACTATGATAGTCTCTGTTCTCCTTTCACACTTTCCTATAAAATGTCCACGCCAGTTTTTCTATGCTGCGTGGTGTTCTTTCTGACTTTTTCCTGCCGGCTTCGGCTGGAGGGTTTGGAGGACGGGGGGGAGCCTTCTTCTTTGCTGTCCTTATCTCATCCTAGTAGTTCAGTTACTCTTCTAGGAGCTGCCTAGCACGGGCCAACCGGCCTACTGCAGTTATCCTCTCTTCTTATGTTCTTATGTTCTAAGTCTTGATGCATCTGTCCAAACATGGTAATAATGACTTCTGAGTGTGTGCCAGCGAGATTGATTGTGTGTGTGTGTACATGTGCACGTGTGCATGCGTGCGTGCGCGTTTTGCGCGTGCTCGCGTGTGTGCGCGTGCGTGCGTGTGCGTGTGTACGTTTTGTGTGTGTGTATGTGTGTGCGTGCGTGCATTTTTGTGTGTGTGTGTGTGTGAGTGTGTTTTCCTTCCCTGTTCAGTGTGTGTGTGTGTGTTCCT
>JAGKTI010012818.1:0-23996 GCA_018397915.1 Birgus latro
AATGCCAAAGATGGAGCAGTGTAGAAAGTTGCCATTACGTGACCAAAGCCAATGCATACAAGCATGATGAAGCCTTTATAAGATACAACCGGGTGATACTTCATGAACAGCAGCATGAAAATTAACAAGGATTTATAGCATGAAAATGATTAACGCATGCATTTATAGCAAGAAAACGATTAACGCAAGGATTTATAGCATGAAAACGATTAACGCAAGGATTTATAGCATGAAAACAATTAACGCAAGGATTTATAGCATGAAAACGATTAACGCAAGGATTTATAAACACTTTGCTATCAAGTTATATAACAGTGAACACCATCCACTTCTCCAAGGACAATTTTGATACTTCTCAACCACTGCCTACTAGAAGCCAAGCTATAATGGGGCCTTGAGGTCATATGCATGGGACCTTAAGTCATCACAGTTAAGTATACCAAGTAAGGTGGCTCTAGCTTTAATCCTTCATGGCATGACATACGGAATATCTAGACAAGTTTTAATTTTCAATCCCAGGCTGTCTCAGAATAATGATCAATTGTAATGCTTTAAGGCTATACTGGACTAAAATTTCAGCTGGGTAAGACTATTGCAAAGTCGTTCTTGAGACAGCACAGCCGATTATTTTATGGTCCACAATATCTGGCTGATGTACCCTATTTGGCAAAAAGAAGCAGACAGTCTTCAGATTACACTGATGACTCTTGGCCAAATAGCCTTTGAAATATCCCACTTATAAAAGAAGTAACACTAACAAGAATCATAACCACAACTTCCAGGGGAGTGGTCAGAACCCTTGGCTCTGACCACCTCCCAATCATCACTACCAAAACCAGAATCACCCCAGCTGGCCACAGACACACTTACACTAATTATAAGAGAGCCAACTGGGAGGCCTTCACAAATGAAACAGAACAACACTTTGAAACATTAAACAGTACATCCATCACAAACATCAACACCACTGCGCACACTTTCAATACAATTATACAAAATAGACAAAAGACACATCCCCAGAGGCAACAGAAAGAGACACAACCCCAATTTCACACCAGAAATTCAAGGCCTCATCAGACAACAAGACACACAACGACACTCCCAAACACCCCATACACATGGCACCATACAACAAATACATGAACTCAACACTCAGATAAACAATAAAATATCAGAACAGCAAACACTAAATTGGAATAAGTACCTCCAAACACTATCACAAAACAAACACCAGCAAACTCTACAAAACACTAAACAGCATCACACTCTCCAACAGCAACACTACACAATCACACACTGCACTGCCATCACAACAACAGACACCATTCCTTCAAACAAACAACAAGCAAAGACTCTCATCAATCACTTTTCACATGTCAGCCATCTAAACCCTCATCGTGACGACCAACATATCATCCGATGTAAGAGACAGTTCCCCACAGACCCAGACTTCGCACCTATCACTTACAACCAGACGAAGCACATCAGCAACCTCAAGCACTCATCTGCCTGTGGACCAGACAACATAAGCAACATACACCTTAAACACATCACCAACCAACATATCAAACTACAGCTACTCACACAACATAATACCCAACATCTGGAAGCATGGCATTATCATCACTATCCCCAAACCCAACAAAGACCCCACATTACCTTCCTCACACCGCCCCATCACACTCCTCTGCACCCCCTCCAAAGTCACTGAAAGACTGGTACTACAACTAGTTACACCTCACACCCTCCTAGCCCCATCACAACATGGTTTTAGGCCACTACACTCCACAAACACTCTTCTTACAGACCTCACACAGAGTTTTTGATGGCATGAATTCAGCTAGGCCACCACACAGAACACTCCTTATCACACTAGACATTAGTAAAGCTTTTGATTCCATCCCCCGCCACAACCTCACAAACAAAATATTCAACACAAACATGCACAATAACACAAAGACAGCTGGCAAACTACTTAGCAGGGAGATATGCACATGTAACTTTTGCTGGTCAGTCCTCAAACATCAGAAACTTCACAAATGGTGCCCCCCCAAGGATCTCTCCTACACTCTTCAACCTATACATGCATGACATACTCACACACAACAAATACACATAGCTTCCTATGCAGACAACATAACACTTACATGCACACACCAAAACACAAACAGCCACACAAATCCTCCAACCTTACCTCAACACACTACATGAATTGTTCACCACAAACAGACTCAAAATAGCCCCAGCCAAATCTACAGTGACCCTTCTCACAAACTGGACAGCAGAACACAACACCTCACCATAGACAACACTCCCCTACCACACACACACACACACACACACACACACACACACACTCAAAATCCTTGGTGTAACATACAGTACATCAATGTCATTTAAACAACACATCACAAACATCAAAAATAAATTAACACCTCGACTCAATGCCTTGAAGTCACTTGCCCATACAACATTTGGACACAACAAAGAAACCATCACCACAGTATACAAACAATATATAAGTTCAGTGATGAATTATGCAAGCCCTGCTTGGGCTCCTAACCTCACTAAAACACTACAACACCCTACACACCATACAAAACAAGGCCCTGAAAATAATCACAGGCCACACAGCTACTACACCCACACACCACCTACACCAAGAAACCAAAGTCCTCAGTCAAGGATCATCTAGACATGAGAGGCACCCAAATTCTTGCTGCAGCCTCCATAAACCCACAACATCCACTACACTACATGGCAGCACACCCACACACACACCAAGGAACATCAAAACAACATCCAGCACACGATTAACACAAATACTGTCATCTCTTCCCCCATGCCCACCTCAGACCAGCTTCCAGAAGCATATTCATACTCAGATCACTTGCCGTTCCATTCAGTCACTCAAGGGCAACACCCAGCTGCATGCACAGCCTCCTGATATCCACCCTTCTGAATCCTATCAGGCAGGCTGAGATGTGGGCATCATCCAGCCCTCTTGAGTTATCATAAGAGGCAGGATGACTCCGTCGCTGATGCCTGTCCATGATGTAACAGCACCCCATACTATTAAGCACATCATGGAAGACTGCATTGCACACAATCACCTATGCCAACAACACAACATACACTCCTTGAGAGTTCTGTGGGAAAGCCCGATCTCTGCCGTGGCCTTCCTTAGGGACTCGGGGCTGTTCGGCCAGACTGCCTAGGGAACAACCACTACTACTACTACTACACTTCTGACAGGGATGTGAGAAGATTTAATAACTAGGCAACAGGATACAAAGGGAAATTAATGGACACAAAATCCCTTAACTGATGTGTTAAAAACTGAACAAAATGGTCTGGTGAAAGCAAGTATACACAAAGCTATACCCTTTTCACTCTAACTTGGCCTAAAACCGATATCTCTCCATCCTAACTGCTGAGATGCAAGAACAGATTTGGAACAGAATACAATGCTAGTCAGGAAGAAATGCTGGGGAAAGGCTTTAGACCTGTAGCATTGTCTTTCTCTGCCACCGAGCTACATTAAACAAGCTGAAGGACGAAAATTTGGGCCAAATTGGTGTAAAAGAACAACAGTTACACAAAAAAATAATGAAAATTGGGAAGGAATAAGACGCTGATAGAATTTAAGTTACTGTTTTAATGCCTGGTTGTCTAGTGGGGTAAGGTGGTCCAATCAAAGGTGTACACTCCAGGGTAATCTGCATCACTATTTTCAGGATTCAACAGCCTAGCCAAGGACTTTATGAACAAAGTATCTATCTATTGCCAGATGCCTCAAGAGTGTGAGTCCTAGTTCATGTCCCTATATATAAGTGGAATCTGTCTGCTGCTGGGAACCTTAATCCCATAAGGGGTGGCCACAAACAAATTGCCTCTATGTCACCCTGTCTGCCATTTCACTAAGTAACAAAGAACAAACAATACATAAGCACTATAATCTGTTAATTTCTTCACAACCAACTGTAACCATATTTTTGTGTGTGCTAACAGCCGACAAATTCACTCTTGTATTTTCTTGTACTGGCTAATTGGATAAAAGGCTTGGTACATTCCCTAACCACAAAATCTCAATATGATGCTTGAGAGAGGAAGGTAATAAGTCTGTAGTTACATTTACTGATAGGATGGCCCAGATGCTCGTATCTCACTAGTGTCAGAATGGCTTTAATTCTTCCCTTTTGAATTTCTCACCAAAAATCTCAAATGCTGTAGGTAATAAGCAAGCTGGCAAAGGACTAAATTCAAACCTCTGCATATCAAATTACTGAGCACAAGAAATGGGGGCAGGGTTAGAAAAGCAGATTAAAAAAGATCTGGGATGGGGAAGTGTGTGACCTCAGGGATAAGAAACTGAATAGGGAGACTGCCAGAGACTGAGCAGAATGGAAAGCCGCCATTAGTTGACCAAGACTGACACATGCAAGCAGGTTGGAGTCTTTAAATGATACAATACAGGACTGAATAGGGTGGCTACTAGAGATTGAGCAGAATGGAAAGCCGCCATTAGGTGACCAAGCCGACATAAGCACATTGGAGCCTTTATAAAAAATACAACATTGAATAGTGACTTCAGGGATATGGGACAGAATATGAAGGTTAATTGTGACTGAACAGTATGGAAAGCCGCCTTTACATGACCACGGCCAACACGCAAGCCTTTATAAACAATACGAAGTGTGCACATCCAATATTAATGCCAGGTCGTTCCACTTTATATTAAAGTATGTGCCTGGCTACCATCAACCCTGTAAGCAACTATCATGCACAAAAGTTCTTTCCAACAAGCAACCATTATGAATCTGAATCACCTCATTTTCAACTCATCACAGAGCTACATGCATTTCGTACTTTTGCTTTGGGGATTAAAATTTGTACGATTATTTTTGGGACGGAGACATGGAGGTGAATTGTTTGTGGCCCTTCATGAGATTAAGGCATCTGGCTAGAGATCAATATATAAATAAACTCACCATTACACCAACTAGACATTTTTTGCCCATAAAATTAACTTGTGTTTTGAGGTCACAAGCAATCAATGTGTCAAAGAGAAAGTGGAGTCTCACCTTGGAAGATGTCGAAGGCACGCTTGATGGTAGCAGTTACATAAGGTTTCATACTCGCTGTCCATATCTTTGCTCCAGCTCATTCAAAAAGACCATTCAAGTCTTCACTCCTTGTTCAACTTTATATTCCATCTTCACTTCAAACTCCTACAACCATCTTCTCTATTCTGTATCAGTCTTGACATACCCTGGAGAGAAAAAATTATATATATAACAGATGATTCAAACATTTATATTCTTACTAGCTTGAGAGACACCTAACACATCTTCCTTAGTTATTCTGCCCAGTACTGTTCATTGCATCGGTTATCTATACTCATTTCATGTTAACTTGGCCCAGAATTTTGTCCTTTGGCAGGTTATTTCACAGCTCAGTGGCAGGGTAGGACAATACAGTGAAACACAAAGTAGGGAGTGTAAAACGACAATTACAAAACCACTAAACGACAATGACAAAAGCCTGCACTAAAAAAATGTAACTAGTAAACTTAAAAAATCAATTGTAAGACTATATTAACCCTTTCATGTTTATGGGTGTTGTGCAAAGTTCAACCGTCAGTTACCAAATGACACCGGCTGCATCTGCACGCATTTCAACCGCTCGTTACCAGCTGACACCGGCTGCGTCCAACGAAATGGCCTGTTTTTCGTTATGGAATGATTTTTGGACGTGAACAAAGCACTACTTGCATCCCCGTGTATTCCTTCACAGCGTTCAACCCACGCCACACCCAGCATCGCCCCTTGCTCAAGCATAAAATAATTTCCTTTCACATTCCGTACCAACAGCAATTCTTTGGTCCCATCTACCAGATGGCAAGCGAGAACGCTACCACTGCACGAACGAGCGGTGTGTGTGTGTGTGTGTGTGTATTTACCTAATTGTATTTACCTAATTGTGATATACAGGAAATGAGCTAAGCTCGTGGGGTCCCGTCTCTGTTTCTCAATAAGTCAAATTTTGCCTTAAACTCATTTAAGTTTTTAGACCGGACGATCTCTTTGTCCAGGCTATTCCACAGGTCTATACATCTATACGGAAAACTAAATTTCTTGATGTCCTTCGAGCAGCTTGGCTTCTTTAGTTTCATTCCGTGTCCTCTTGTTGCTCTCTCATCCCACACAAACAGATTTTCTCTGTCAATTTTATCTACTCCTATCATAGTCCTGAACACTGCAATCATGTCACCCCTCTTTCTCCTTTCCTCTAAGGAGGGCAAATCCAGCCTTTCCAGCCTCTCCCTGTATGGCAAATCTGCCAGACTAGGGACCATCTTGGTTGCTGTTCTTTGTATTCTCTCAATCTTGGTTATATCTTTCTTTTTGTGTGGGGACCACACTACTGCTGCATATTCTAACCTGGGCCGAATCATGGCCACTATCAATTTTTTCATCATCTCCTCATCCATGTAATGAAATGCCACTCTTATATTGGTCAAGAGTTTATATGTCTCTCTCACTATCTTATTTATGTGCTTTTCAGGTGACAAACTGTCCTGGATCAGCACTCCCAAATCTTTCTCTTCTCTCGCTTTTCTAATTGGTTCATTACCCATCAAATAATTCAATGATGGCCTCTTGGTACTTTTACCCATTTCCAATATTTTACATTTTTTTGCGTTGAATTTCATTTCCCACATCCGGCTCCAATCATATATCCTATCCAGATCCTCCTGTAGCATTTTACAGTCCTCTTCAACCTCTACCTTTCTCAAGATCTTTGCATCATCAGCAAACAGGCTTGCGTAGCTGTTCACTCCATCTACCATATCATTTACATAAGTCAAGAACATTACTGGTGCCAACACCGAGCCCTGTGGGACACCACTTGTTACTTCCCTCCATCCAGATGTCCTGTCCTTTATTACTGTCCTCATTTGTCTGTCACTCAAAAAGTCTCTCATCCATTCCAGGAGGCTTCCCTTAAGTCCTCCTATATGCTCTAATTTCCATAATAGTCTCTTGTGGGGTACTTTGTCGAAGGCCTTCTCCAGATCTAAGTACACACAATCCACCCAACCGTCTCTCTCCTGTAGCACGTCAATCGCCCTTGAGTAGAAGCTCAACAAGTTGGAAACACATGACATTCCACTTCTGAATCCAAACTGACTTTCAGTCAAAATATTCATCTCTTCCAGATATTTTATCCATCTATCTTTCAGGATTCTCTCACACAATTTCGCAACCATACTGGTTAGGGACACTGGTCTATAATTCAGGGGTTCTTCCTTGTTTCCTCCCTTATAGATTGGCACCACATTTGCCCTCTTCCATTCCCGAGGCACTTTCCCCTCTTCCAAGGAGCACACAATTAAATTGTGAATCTTATCCGCCAGTTGTTCTCTGCATTCCTTCAGTACCCAATTAGAGATTCCATCCGGTCCTGGGGCCTTCCTTACATCTTGAGCTCCCAGTAATTTATACACTTCCTGCACTTCCACTTTTATATCTTTTATCACTACATTTCTTATCATTCCCTCTCCTTCCACAAACTCCCTTTCCTTAGTGAAAACCGACTGGAAACATTTGTTCATTACTTCAGCTTGCATTACTGCATCCTTGTAGACCTCTCCTTCTACTTTCAGTTTGGTGATTCCTTCCCTTTGCTTCAATTTGCCATTAACAAATCTATAAAACAATTTGGGTTCATCCTTACATTTGTCAATTATACCTTTTTCAAAGTTCCTTTCTTCCTCTCTACGTATTCCTGTATATTCATTTCTAGTTCTTTTATATTCTTCCTTTTTCCTGATATTACTTCTCTTTTTCCATTTGTTCCATGCCATGTCCCTCTCTTTTTTCGCTATTATACACCTTCTATTAAACCACACCTTTTTCCTGTTTTCTTTCCCACTTACTCTTGGCACATATTTTTCCACACCCAGATTGTAGAGGTCTAAAAAGATATCCCACTTCCTCTGTATCTCTCTTGTTTCTCTGAATTTTCTCCAGTCCGCATTTTCAAAAAATTTTCTCAATTCTGCAAAGTTTGTTTTCCCAAAGTTGTATCTTCCTTGCCTATAAAGCTCATCTCTTGGCACCACGTTCCCTATTATCATCTGGAACTCAATGACCACATGATCACTTTTTCCTATAGGACACAGATAATTTAATGATTCAATTACATCAGGTTCTTTGGATAGTAGCAAATCTAACCTTGCTGGTGTGTCATCACCTCTGAATCGTGTCTCTTCTTTAACCCACTGTGTCATTACATTATTCATTGCTATATTTAACAATTTAGTGCCCCACGAATCTTCGCTGCCTCCCGAGTCCCATTCCTCCCAGTTCACCTCTTTACAATTAAAGTCACCCATTAGGATTATATTGTTGCTTTTCTCGATCACTTTCTGTAGATAACTAACCATGTCTGACAACATCTCCTGGTATTCATCGTCATTCCATGCTCTCGTCTTAGGGGGAACTTATACCACTGCCATCTCTCTCTTACCATTCTCCCCAGTTTCTAGTTTCAAATTTATGGCTTCGGCCCTGCCCTCTGCAATTTCCACAGTATCTACGTTTATGTTGTCCTTCACTGCTATCATCACTCCTCCTCCCGTTTTTTCTTTTCTGTCTCTTCTCCATAATTTGTATTTCCCACCTCCCATATGAATATCAATATCTTCTTTCAATTTAGTCTCTACAAAGCACATAACATCAGGCTCGTGTGCCCTCAAAAAATCATTGATTTCTAACCTTGCCGATATTAGTCCATCAATGTTTGTGTACGCCACTTTCAAACTTTTTTCATTGTTTTTTATTCTCTCGTCTCTCCTTCCTTCCGTCGGTACCACTTTCTCAATTTCTGGTCCATAACTCTCCAATAGAACTCTGTCTTCTCTTTCTCCGTTCGTTGTTCGTTTTTTATCTTTGCTTCCTTTACTAACTCCTTTAATTTAGCTCTTTCCTCTTCATTTGCATCTCTCCTAATCCAAACATTTTTAAACCCCTCTTTCTCTGACAATTTCCACGTTCTACTTATGATTTCATTCACTATTACTTGGGACTTAAACTTTACTTTCAAGGGCCTTGCCCCACCATCCTCGTACTTTCCTAACCTAAACACTTCTTCAATCTCTTCTTGGGCTTCATTGTTTCCTTCCATAACCACTGTTATTATTTCTTTAGCCTTGCTCAGTTCCTCTCTCTCTTTCGGATCTTACTGTCATTCGTTTTTCTTTTATTCCTGAGATTATCACACATTTTTTCTTGTCTGCTACATCCCTGACCAAAGATTCTCTACTTCTTAGTACTCTAACCACTTCCTTCTCCACTTTTTCCTTACTTTGTTGTTCTATGATTTCCTTCAAATTTACATTTCCTTCCTCCTGTATTTTCTTCCACCCCTTATGTTGCTCCTTAATTTCCTGAATATGCTCATCTTGCCTCCTCGATTTTGATTCGTATTCATCTAGTTTACTTTTTATTCTGTCCCTTTCTTCTTCCAACCTCTTATTCTCCCTCTTCAGCTGTTTTATTTCATTTGATGCGGATTCGTTATTCGCCTTTAATTCTGTAACTTCTTTTTCTTGTTCCTCACTACGTGTGGTAACTTTTTCCAGTCTATTCTGTAGGACTTTGATCTCTCTCTCTTGCTCTATGGTCCGTTCCTGCAGCTGCTTAATTACTTCCCATACCTTTTTTAACTCCTGGACATTCCTCTCCGCCGTTTTCTCTACACCTGCTACTCTTGTTTGTTGCAGCTTATCACTTCCTTTGCCTGCATTTAGCTCGGAGAAGCCCGCAAATTCCCCCTCGCCAGTTGTAAACAATCTTCCGTCTCTCTCCGCCATGATACAACCATATGGAAACTTTCTTTTTCACTTTGTCTTGTATTTTTAGGGCCGAAACCTGCGTTTTTTTAAACTAATATCCGACGGGACCACCACTCACGCATTCAACCACATAATCACAATAGGCTATCTCCTTTTCGCTGCTAGTTCTGCGATTATTTCCCCTCGATCCAGGAGCAGCTCCGTCTCTCTCCCTCTACGACCTGTGTGTGTGTGTGTGTGTGTGTGTGTGTGTGTGTGTGTAGCCTTAGGCACCCAAGACTGTCGCAAGTACTCGCACACGGTAGAACACAGCCTGCATCAACAGGTAACGAGAGGATTAAACGACAAAAACCGCAATCATGAGACTGCACTACATGACAAACCACAAACCATCAACATATCTATCTATTGCCAGATGCCTCAATCCCACACGGGGTGGCCACAAACAAATCTCCTCCATGTCGCTCTGTCTCCCGCCATTTCACTACCCAGCTCCCAACTCACAACCCCCTCTCTCATGTACCTCTCCACTCCATCCCTCCATCTCATCCTCGGACTGCACTAAATGACAATGGACAAACCGTAATCATAAGGCTGCACTAAACGATACCAATTAACCGCAAACCATAATTATGAAACCACTAAACACCAATAAAGGACAAACATTTAGAAAACTGCACTAAACACCAATTAAAAACAAACACCTTAATTATCAGACAGCACTCAGGGCTTTTGTTTGGTAAGCCACTCCCACTTCAACACCCAGTAAACTACAAAATAAGTAAATCTCACTTAAATGAACAAAAAGGCACACTGAGATTGATCATTAAGTCTTTCCTTGTTGCCACTGTGAATGTTTAAAAATAGACCAATAATCAACAATATACACCAGCAACAAACCCCAATACAGTATGACCTCACTACAACGGATTCAGTACGCTGGAAGTCGCTTTTTTCGGAGTCAGGGAGCCGACCGGAATTATTTCTTCAGGAAAACTCTGAAAAAGCTAGAAGCATTCCGGACTGCCTAACCTCACAGGCGGGTGGTCATACTGTCCGCGCGGTTTGTGTGTTTGTGCGTTGGTTGGTGGTGGGCAGGCAGGGTAGCTATTTTTCTATATGTGCAGTACAATATTTGAAAAGTGTTTATAATTAAGTTATACCCACAATGTCTTTCTAAAAGCTCAAAAACTAGAAAAGGGGTATGCATTAATATTAAGACATCAAGCTTTAATCACACAGTGAGCGGTGTGAGTGATTGTGCTTCAGTTCGTAGTGAGCTGGCAACGTAACTATTTTTTCTCTACATCATTTCCCCCAACGTCATTTTCCCAAGTCCCATACTGCTCGATGGTGACAAGTGATGAGTGAAATATACAGACAGAGTGATTGTATTTGTTTGTAAGATTGTAAAAATTAAGGTGTATAATGTGTACAGTACAGTCTTTGAAAAATGCTTAAAATTATACACACACGGTACAGGCTACAGCTCCGACTCCCATCCACAATTCAGCTCTTGTCAGAGAAAACAATTGGGACAATGATTCACTGTTTCTTGATGATGACCCTCAAGATAATGGGAAATGATTTTGAAGGATTTCCTCATAAGGATCCTTCATCAGGTTAGCCAAGCCAGACTGAATGATTACATAAGATTTTTATTTTTTTTAAATTACTTATGAGTTCTATTGTGTCCAAGCCTTGCTTAAATTTTACTGTGTCATGCAATAAATTATTTATAGTGGAATTTAAGAAAAAAAATCAGGGGCAAATGAGATATTACCACGAGTCAAAATGAAGTGGTGGAGGTGAAGCAGGATGGTGGCCAAGATGCTTTTAATAAGCGATAATATCTTATTTAGTTGGTTATATATGGCCTTTATAGAGTCTACACCTTGCTAAAATTATACTGTGTAATGCAACGAATTATTTTTAGTGGCATTTTAGAAAAGCTAAGAAGCAATAGGGATACAAGGAACTGGCGGGGTGAAGCAAGATGGTGGCTATGACACTTCATGTATGAAAATTATCCTGCGAGTGTTACAATGGCCTTTAGCGAGTATAAACCTTACAAAAACTGTACTGTGTTATGCAATAAATTATTTATAGCAGCATTTGAGAAAAGTTAAAGAGGCAAATGGGTTAATGCCCTGATTTAGAAGGGAATGGTGGAGTGAAGTAGGGTTGTGGCCATGACTCATGAAAATATCTTAGCAGGGGGAAATCCTTATGTTGCTTTTTTTGGAATGACTCGGGCCCCAATTAGTCCGTTCTAGTGAGGTTTTACTGTATATGATTCTAACCATCACAATGTGTAAATAAATATATTGCTCATAAAATATTTTGGCTCCGTCTGTCTGGCTACTAAAAATTTATTTGGCTTGTAAATCTGAAACCTTAGGAGCCAAATGGCTGGCAACCATCAGCAGTTAACAAGAGTCCCGGCACTAAACAACAACACACAAGAGTGACAGTCAGGTGAAAGCAAGAGAAAAATTACCAAGGCCTGTACTCTCATCAGGTATGAAGGCTCCCTAACACCTCTTCCATACTGCTTTATTCTTTGACATCATTCCTTTGTTTTTGAAGGCCTTTTCACCTAAAGATGGCTCTCCATGTTGCTCCATCTCTGGCAGCTTCCCTATTCAGTCCCTTATCCGAGGTCATAGTCAATGACCTTGTCCCAGGTCTTTTCCGGTCTACCTCTTGCAACCCTTACCCCAACATTCACACTTCTCACCCTCTGTACCCAATTATCATCCCCCATCCTCTTCACACGCCCAAACCATCTCAGTCTACCCCTCCTCATCACAACACCAATACACTCCAGTCCCATCCTACCTCTCAACTCTTCCCTCAAAAACCCAGCCCCCCCAGGCCTTGCACTCAGGGACAAATTGCACATCCACCTAACCACTGTCATATCTGTACGTTTGAGCCTGCAAATATCCTCTTCCTTTGCTGCCCAGGTCTCACTACCATACAGCATTACACTCCTAACACATGCCACATACAAAGATCCCTTAGCACATGGGGAGAGCCCTCTCAATGTCAGTAGAGGCAACAGCTCTCTGAACTTCTTCCAGCACACATGTCTCACATATATCAACTCTTCCACACTATCTTTTTGTATGTTACCTATGAAGAGTTTGGCAATAATGAATTATGTAGCACTGGGAACGGTAAGCAATATGACAGGAATAGGTGTTAGGGGGCTTCACTACCCAATTAATGCATGGGGTTATGTTCAAACCAATTATGGCATGGGCAAGTGAAGCCTAACCCATATGGAGTATAGGAACATGAGTCTATCCTCAGGCCACACATTAAACCACAACTGGGTGCACAGGGAGTGAACTGTGTCAGGGGCAGAGGTAAAGGCAGCCTGAAAAAGACCAAGCAGCATGGAGAACTGCAATGAGGTGTCAAAGGCAGACTTATGCATGTTGGAGCCTTTCCAAACTGTATGACATATGGTTAAACCTGAAACCAAAATGGAATGTCCACCCTATTATAATTTAAGTATATTTGGTTGCTGACTGCATTCTGTAGTATGGGATGAAGGCTGATCAAAAAATCACAGTCACTTGATAAACTGCTTCAAAAAATTAGGGTCCTACCACTAAATTCCAGCTTGTTTAACCCCTTCAATACACATATAATCCAGTTTAACTATGCAACTGGTTAGCTAAAAACCCATCGTTAGGCAGGGTATTGTATATCGGAGTAGATTTAACACGTAAAGTATAGCAATGCGTTTCTGTGACATGGGTTTCCCCCCAACCAAGTCCAAACCCACACAAATGAGTCCTAAAACAAGTTTAAAGCCATTGTAAATGGCCTAACAGCTGAACAAATGCTCAGAAAAATGAGAAGAAGAAGAATACTTCTGACACAATAGAATTATTCCTCATCGTAGGCCTGCTACTACCATAGTGTGCAGTCCTTGGAAGGTTCTTTCTCGAACTACATCTCGTCATCATTGGATTATCGTTAAAATGACAGCAATAAATCTTAGGATAAGGAGATCAGGATTAAACTGGTGGAATCATTTGACTAGTCCTGTAGTTAGTATTATTGCACTAACTGATCCAGTTAAAGGTCATGGTCTTATTTCTACTAAGTGAAAAGCGTGGTGTCCGTGTGATAACCTAAGCCTAACACCTGTAAGTAACTCACTAAAACCAACAAATAAAACCTAAAAATCGTCAAATTTGTTTGGAAAAAATCAAGGTTAGTAAACTGTACCCCAAAATGACAATGTTCACCCCAACTATGGCTAAAACACATTAACCTAAGTCTAAAAACAGTTTATAACTCAACCTAAACACAATTTTAGTCCAGAACATCAAAATCAGTAAAAAAAATAAAAACCCATTGTTAAACCGGGGTATCACATCTAGGAGTATCGTATATCAAGGTATACCAGTACCAGGCCTTTCTTAAACTGAGTAAAATCATCTGGAGGCAATAAGGATAAGCCAACAAAACACGTTGCCTAATTAGAGGGGATAAAAACAGAATTACCCTCTTCACTCAGATATACTTTTCTTCCTATCTCCAGACTATTTCATGCAGCTTAGGAAAGATGGCTGGTATCGAAGGGGTTATGCAGACGATCTTTAAACCCACTAAAGAGGTTAAAGCTGATACGATAAATGGAAGTCAATCCCAACATCCGACCTAAAACTTTTACCTTGACCTGGTTCACAATTTCTACATTTAGAGAATTTTAGCTCAGCGGCAAAAATAACGTACGCTGTTTCTGTCCAGTATCAATGCACACTATCTGATACGTTTATGTGAAGCTACAGTGTGGTGAATGGTTTTGGGTGTATCAAACAGAAACAGGATTCTGGGGCTTGAATGGTGAGTGAATGGACATGTGGCCCTTTGGATTTGGGGGAAAGGTCTGGATGATCAATGCAAACGAAGCCTATCTTAAAGCAGAGTTGCAACAATAGGTTATAACGCCAACATATGTGCCATGAAAAGGTGGGAAGGACACAGAGCCCTAACATTGTATTTATAAGTCTGAGTTAATGTGAAATAAGCTGCTAAAGAAATCTGGGCCAAGTCAAGGTGAGAGAGCTATGTTATGCTTAAAATTATACAGCCAAGTTATGGTGGAAACTACAGACTGGGCCAAGTTAAGGCAAAAGGATTACAGACAGAGCCACGATGAAAAATGTAGAGCAATCTTAAGGTGAAAATTATAGGGCCAAGTTAATGTGAAAATAACTATGGCCTTCCCTAAATCAAAATTGTATGGAAGCAGTAGGAATAAACTTGAAAGATGTCACTGAAATGAGGCTAAACTGACCTATCGCCAAAGAGGCAAATTTCTTAGCAATAACAGCTAAACTGACTGGTATGCAAAGAAGAAGTGATGCAACACAAATTCTTACCAGGAATTTTTTGACGTATTGCTGATGCCACAGACTGCCTTCTGTCCTCAATCCTGTCTTCATTTTCAAGGGTCCACCCCTTTCGAGGCTGATTCGTTCCTTTTGAGGCTGTTCTGTTCCTATCCGCTCATCATGTTCCTTCTATTCCACTCAGGCTTCCACTCAAGGACTCTCCAATCTTGTCTGTCAATCCTGAAAGAAAACCCGGCATGTAAGAGTCAAGATTCAAAATATTAATGGGGAAAATAAATCTTGAACACCAATCATGAATGCAGTAAAATGAAATTGGGTGAAAGTCTGAAAGAAACCGCTTAATTTAAAAATATGAGAGGGGGATGAGAGATGGAGGAATGGCAGCAAAACAGCAAAGGACAGGACGACGTGGATTTGTGTGTGGCTGCCCCTTACAGGATTTAGGAGTCTGGCTATGGATAGTAAGATAATTTCCACTATCAGGCCTGTCAAGTTTTGTAAGTAATATGTCAACAGAACAATGAGCTAAAAGTCTACCCAGTTTTGCAATAATGGTGAAATTCCCTAATACGATAACTGTGTACAATGTTTCCCATGAGCCAACAGACATTCGAGTTACGATTGCTGCCCAGTGTTTACATTTGCTGTGACTCACCCTCATTCCATTTCCTATATGCCAGGCCACTGCAACACCAACGCCCACCAAAAAATTACAGTCCAAGTGCAACAAAGAATGCAGCACGCAACACTGGGTAATAACATACTCAAGCTTTTGATTTTGAATGTCTGGCAAGGAAACACTGACAAATACTGAAATTACTTGAACTGAGTGGCAAAGACACTACCCCTAATGGAAAGCATGGTACTACTGGGGGTGCAAAGGGCAAACTTAAAAAGGGAAGTGTGAGATTTTAGGCTAAGTGGCCCTTGACCCAACGTATCTACACTGAACCAGTTATATCAACCTTTATCATAATCAGATATGAAAAGTAGCATTAGTCTATGTAGTAATATTAGAACTGATTTTGTCCTGATTATTTTTGGTAGTAGAAGGGCACAGACTATCCTAGTATCGAGAAATGCAACAATTATAAAGGCAAGAACTATTCAAAAATACTGAGTGACCATTACTCTTCCATACATTCTTGCCACATTTACACAAGGCAAGTGTAAAGTGATGGTCTTCGAGAGAAGTGAGTGTACAGTGAGATTGGATGGGAAGGAAATGGAGAATGTGAGTGAATTTAAGTACTTGGGCAGTGTGATGAGTAAGGATGGTAGTCTGGAGGGTGAAGTGCTCGAAAGGGTACAGCAGGGAAGGAAGGTTGCTGGTTCGTTGAAAGCAGTGATAAGAAACAGGGAGGTGAGCATGGAAGTGAAAAAGTTGTTACATGACAGTATTGTGATACCAACTCTGACATATGGAAGTGAAGCTTGGACCCTGTTGGAAGGACAGAAGTCAAGAGTGAGAGCAGTGGATATGAGTTATTTGAGAGGAGCATGTGGAGTCACATGGAGAGACAGACTAACAAATGAGGAAGTGAAGGAGCGTTGTGTGCTTGAGGACGTGATGGGAAGCGTTAGGAGAAACACTTTAAGGTGGTTTGGGCATGTGGAGAGGATGGAGAGTGAAAGATTGACGAGGAGAGTGTATGTGAGTGAGGTGGAGGGGGCGAGAGGGAGGGGGAGGCCGAGGATGAGATGGAGGGATGGAGTGGAGAGGTATATGAGAGAGGGGGGTGTGAGTTGGGAGCGTGGTAGTGAAATGGCAGGGGACAGAGTGACATGGAGGCGATTTGTTTGTGGCCACCCCGTTCGGGATTGAGGCGTCTGGCAATAGATAGACAGAAGTGTAATGGGATCTAACCTAACTGAAAAAACATCGTAGTCTAAGCTCCATGTTATTGGCAAGATGTCCCTCGATTTCTTGCTGCCTAGGCCTGATCTGAAAACAATGCTACAGTCCTAACCTTGGTATATATGTGAAGGAAGATCAGTAATGGCAAGTGCTGTTAATTTCAGGCTGCAACAGTACTAACCTTGATATTGTAAGCAATCAGTACAGTAATGGTAAGTACTGTAACGATTTCTTGCTGCTACAGTCTCTATTATATGCAAATCAGTAATGCCCTCCTGTCTAACAACTTTTTGCTGCCTGGCCACATTATTAAAACACAATGCCTATCTCATCTGCCCCTCTGAACCACACAAACCCATGGATTTAAAAGTACGAGACCTACATAAACCCCCCAGGTAGCTACTTCCAGGCTACAAAAACCTCTAACTTAAATAAAATACTGTAGGTTTTAGTCTTCATGTTCTGACAAAACTGACATGGGAAATGGAGTTCCACTTTTATTGTATTTTAACAAAAGTGAAAGGAAATGGGGCTCGATTCTGACAAATGTTGGAAAATGGGACATTTCATCTTATTCTGGCAAAAATGAAATGGATCTGAATTCTTTACAATCTGGCAGAACCTGACTGCTAAATGTGGGCTTCTCATCTTACTCTGGCTAAACTTGGATGATAAATGAATATGAAATATTACAAGACTCTACATAAACTGGCAAAACATATGTGCCTAAATTAGAGAATGTAAAATAAGCAGTTTCTCCTCCATAAACAATTTAAAAAACTTACAATTCTATAACTTTACTGTTGCAGGGGACTTTTGTTTCCATTATAGTTTCAGCCAATACCAGAATTACGAGTGATCCATTTCTTTTGGCATTTTTGGCAATTCTAAGACGTTTCTCCCATGGCAGTATCAAATTATATTTGACTCCTGAAGGCTAGGTTGGGTTGTCTTTGTAAAATCTGCAACAAAAATCACAAAAGTGTCAGTTAAAAAAACTGGATAGACCTCTTGTAATTATTTTTGCCTGTACCGATAATTTTAGCGACTTCTCATTCTAATTCTGAAACCATTTTCACTCCCTAACCTAAAAATACCACTCAAGTAAAAATTCAGAGTAACTTGGAGGCATTTTGTCTGTGGCCACCCTTTACGGCATTAGCGCGTCGGGCTATATATAGAAAAATTCATAGCTGACAAGGTTAAGTTGATTAAACATTGTGTTCTTAAATGCTCCTGATCGTATTTATTTTAGTTAATATGCATACAGATATCCAACAATTCTATCTATTGCCAATGCCTTAATCCCGTGAGGGGTGGCCACAAACGAAGCACCTCCACGTTGTCCTCTCCCCCACCGTATTTCACTGCCCTGTCCCCTGCTCACACATGTAAGAGGTGGCCACAAAAAATCCCTTTCATGTTGCCCTGTCCCCTGCCATTCCACTACCATTCCCCCAGCTCATCCTCTCATACCTTTCCATCCCTCCATTCTATTAAAAATGGATGGATTTTTAGTTTTCATTCTGAGTACCATTTCAGTGCATCTCCCAAAGAAAATACAGTTCAATCCAAGAAAAAAACAGGTCAGCATAAAATTAACCTAACTCCATCTTGCCTAATAATACCAGCATTGATAATCGTAACAACTAGTGGATATAGTGTGTGGTTAGGCTAACTGTACTAAAACTTGACAAACTTTCATGCTGGCATAAAATCAACCTAACCTCATCTTTCCTACAAATACCTGCAATGATAATCATAAAATTTGATGGATATAGAGTTGTGGGGTTAGGGAATACTGTACGAAAATTTTGCAAACTTTTGTGTTAGCAAAATTAACCTAACTCCACCTTCCCTGTAAATACCTGCAGTCATGATCGTAAAAACTGATGGATACTGTGTGGTTCGGCTGACAATGTACCCTGTTGGCATCAAATCAACCCAATCTTACCCATAAATACCTGCAATGACAAAACTTGATGGCTAGTGTGTGGTTGGCTGGACAATACAGAAACTATACAACCTTTCCTGTTGGCATAAATCAACCTAACTCCATCTCACATAATACGGGCATTGACAATCGTAAAAATTGATGGATTGATGTGGTCAGGTTGATGGATTGATGTGGCTAGGCTGACAAAAATCAACCTAACCACATCTTACCTAAATACAGATTAAAAAAATAAAGTAAAATGGACACACATGAAACGAAATTACGGAAATATTAAGCACATGCATCCACCTAAAATACAAATTAAATCGGCCATTATTTTTGATCTATGCAATCAATATTACCTGAAACTGGGCAAAAAAAAATATCTAAAAAGAAGCTTATTTTCCCCTTAAGCTTTGCAATGGAGAAGTTAGGCCGGAAAATGCTTATATAGAGAAATGAACACTGCACTCCCCATATATCCCATTTCTGGTTTTTTATAAGCTTATTCCATTATTTTCTAACCTCAAAATTTTCACCGAGTCGATTAGGTAAAAAATAAATGCTAAGGAGGCAATGTTAAAGCCGTAAATTATCCCCGTAATTAGATAGATAATTTCCCACCGCCTAAATCACAGTCATTTAAATCTGAAAACCCATATTTGCTTACCTCAGCCTCTTCCCTGGGTCATGTAGGTGGAAAATCGGCTTCAAACGCAGCAGGGAAAACCATCTTTACTGTACGATGGGAAGAATAAAAATAAGTAGCCGAGAAGAACCCTACCACCGCCACAATGCCGGGAAATGACGTCACCAATACAGCGCTACTAATCCAAATGGCTAACTTGTTCTCAAATCCCGAAACGCAAGTATAAATAGGCTATTATGCCACTACAACCACAGTCTCACTAGAAAATCGATAGAGTATATTTAAAATCATTACATTATCGCCAGGACTTGGTAAAATGGGATAAAATCCCAGTAATATGACCGACCACCTGCCACCTGCCTGTTGGCCAGGCTATGTCAGCGGAAGCCGCTAATCGACAACTCAGGGTGCTACAACATAACCAGGCATGATCTCGCAAGGAAATTCCAAGAGGTTTATTAAAATATTTTATGAAAAAACTGAAAATTGGGGAAAATAAGTAAAATTCCGGCAAGAGGACCACCTAAACCACACCAACCACCTGCCAATGACGTCATATTAGCAGACATCGCTAAACTAGATGAAATCTAACAACACTTGCTCCAAAACACTGATGTATGAAAATGACCCACAAAATGGTTACAGGATGAAACACATCCTCTGAAAACTGAAGAAATAGAAGGAAAATGTGTCCTCATGGCTTTGTCTGGGTAATTTGCCTACGAAACCGCTTCATTTCGAGTTCATTTGCATTTTCCTGGTGCTATTATCGAGAATTTTGGCTGGTGGGAATGATATAACTGGCTGGTTAGTAAAATGTCCCCCAGATCCCTCCCTATCCTCCCTAGGCCCCGAAAGGAGGTGCAAAATAGCAACTGCAGTCCACGGGGTTCATGATCAACTATAATAATAATAATAATAATATGAGATGGAGGAAAATGATAATGTGATAACGACGACGACGATTATGATGATGATGATAAGGAAGAGGAGGAGAATAACTGATAATAATAATAATAATAATAATAATGGTAAATTAGTCCTAAAACTGCCATCTATCCATGTTTTCATGCTTAGTATAGATCAGCAGCAGTAAATTATATATGCTAGTCCCGAAGAAGTGCTATTTAAAGAATGTAGAGCCGTAGTATTGCCTTACTGTCAATGCAAACGGTCGAAAATTAGGCCAAGTTATGGTGAAAGGAGTATGGTAATTGGTGCTAGTCACGAAGAAGTGCTATGGATAGAAAAATCGTGGCAAAAGCAAGCATAACTCTAACCTTGCGTTCGGAAGGAAGGGGTTAATTTATGTATTTATTCATCCATCTATCTACCCGTTTACTTGTCTGTGTATATCTACCTATGTTTATCTGTTAACCTACCTATTTATCTTTTGTCTGTCTCTCTACCTATTTGTCTGTCCATATCTACCAATCTGTTTATTTCTGTTACCTACCTACCTACCTATCAATCTCTCTACCTATCTATCAGTCTATCTATCCCTCCCGGTTCGAAAATTCTGGATTCACCCTTGTGCCAAAAAATGTAGGATCCAGAACATTCCGATTACGAACCATCTCTTGAATCCCCGACTCGAAAAAATATTTAAATAACGTGTTTGAAAATGGCTGACTAAGAATCGAGGCTTTCAACTTCACCCATCAAAATGATTCGCTTAGATTTGAAGCTTTGAGTGGCATTTTTGAACATGACTGACTACGATTCCATGCTTTGAACTTCTATAAAATTGACTGGCTTGAGGCCCCCACACACGATCAATAATATTGACAGCAGTAATAGTAAAAACCCCGGCGGCCATAAACAGAAAATCGTCAATATACTGAATAATCCTTCAATATACCCCAAACACGATCAATAACACTGATCAATACCAAATATTGACCAATAATATTAATCGTGTGTGGGGGGGGGGGGGGGGGCTTAGCCTTGATGCTCTGTATAACACTTTTGATTATGTCTGGCCATGATCCGAAACTGAATGGTACACTGACCACGACTGAGCAAGATTTCAAGCCTGGAACTGGAACTTGCAAATGATTGGCTGGAAATCTGGAACCGAGGTGATATGAGGGGTGACAGAACGGTGAAAGGTGAGTCTGGCTCCAAAGACTGAAAGAACAACATTGACGAAAAACTCTTCATGTAAGGTAAGTGCACAACTTTATGTATGTGTATATGTAATGATAATGTGTGGATATGAAATTACTCTATGCATATTGTACTTGGTTTTTGAGGTATATCAGTCTTAAATCTTGGTTTTGCTACATTTTTTTAGAGCAAATATAAAAGTTTAGTTAGAATGCTGTACTTTAACCTGATTTTACAGTAATGGGCAGGTGTTTCGAGGATGTTTTTCATTTTATACTAAAATAGTTTTTTTCCCTGGTGTGAAATGGCATGGTGTCAGTACTCCAACTACTAGACAATGTTCCTGGTCATCCATGAGTGCACAACTACTTCATGTCTACCACGTGAATGAGGTAACTGATCCCTGAGGGCTCGATGGCTTCTGCCACTATATGGATGACGGTTGACTAACCGCCAAGTGTCGAGTGATTTAATTTCTACTTCGTGGATGGGAGTTTACTAAAGCTTGGCAATGGTGGATGGTTAACGGTATCTGCCACTTCACAAGCCGTGACATCTCGTCCAAAAAACTGGCTTTCATCAACAGTTCTGTCCTTGTTCCCGCATGTATGGCCTCGCATCATAACAAGGACGACTCAACAGGAGCAAGAGGAACAAACTACTGAAAGACGAGAAACTCCATAGGTAGAAAATACGTAGACAAGACTCCTCGAGAACGTAAATATGGCAAACAAAACCGAACTGCTTGATGGGACGAAGTATCGATTGATGAAACAATGTTTAACTTCATCAATAAAACAAGACCTCTTCGAAGGGCAAAAGTACTGTGAACTACACTTCGACTTCAGACAAAGGAACGTGTTTAAACTCTCCCTGAAGCAGCTGGTGACACAGGAAAAGGTACTATGAGGTCTGGTTGCCACGGTATTCCCACAGAAGAGTGAAGGTGTCAAAAGGTATCTACTTCGAGATAAAGTAGACCCAAAGGTGGTGACATGACGAGGGGAGGAGCAGCAGAGCACGTGGGAGTGTTCTTGTACATCTTTCGTGTGACTTGGTACATCAACTTAAGTGTCCAATGTGTATATGGTTTAACTTAATGGAATTGTGGCCAATAAATTTAACTTACTCCTGTGAGTGGTTCTTCCTTCAAACTTTTCCCAAATAAAATCAGGGGGCTCAAATGACAAGATCATTTCTGACAGTGTTACTTCTGTAATTACACTCTCTTCAACATACTTAGCATTAAGTTTGAGAGTAAAATGAAGTGCTATTACGTAGGAAAGAACAAATGCTGAATGCGGTAACTTTACAGAAATATTGCATTAGTCATTAGTCAAAGGCTACATCAAAGAATAAGCAGCCATTGGGGGGGAACTAAGAAAGACTGGAGTGTTAGATATCAGGCACATAATCTGTTCCCTACATAGGGGCACCATATTACTAACTTGAACTAAATTTTTTCCCTATGGTGCCTTCTTTGACGTAGCTCGGTGTCAGAACAAAACTACTCTGGCTCTACATGCTTTCCGTAACTTATTTGTGACTAGCAACGTATTAGATTGTAAAATCATTAATACAATTAGGCATTCAGATAGAGGTGATTTTAGCACGAAAAGCAAACAAAACAGCATATCTAGCCAGTCGCCATAACGCCATATAGTGGCTGAGTTAATTGTTTTACGGGGAGGGGCACTACCCTCCGCCAACTCACTTGTTGATCCATAGGGAACAAGAGTTGGTTTATATATGGTTACGGTTATATGGTTACCACCCAGCGTTGCAAATGGTTTCTTGGCTTGTATGAAACCATTAGGCTTTTCACTCAATGTAAAGCCACCTGAAAAGGAAAGAGTAAAGTGACGGGAAGGATGGGAGGAATAGGAAGAGGGCAGACAGAGAAAATAAAGGTGAAGGAAGTAGGCAGCGCTACATCGAGTGAGTGGATGATGGTGAGAAATAGGAAGAGGATGGCAGACATACAAAAAGAATAAATGTGAAGGAAGAAGTAGGCAGCACTACATCAAGTGAGTGGATGATAGTGAGAAATAGGAAGAGGGCACACACAAAAATGATAAATGTGAAGGAAGAATAGGCAGCACTACATCAAGTGAGTGGATGGTGAGAAATAGGAAGAAGCGGACAGACAGAAAAAATGATAAAGGTGAAGGAAGAAGTAAGCAGCACTACATCAAGTGAGT
>JAGKTI010012819.1:3590-23994 GCA_018397915.1 Birgus latro
TCTCTCTTTTTGATATATATATTCTCTCTCTCTCTCTCTCTCTCTCTCTCTCTCTCTCTCACTCTCAAGCAAGGCGTCTGGTGGCAGGGCCTGTGTGAATGGCTGCCGGATATGAATAATGAATAGAGTGACAACAAAAGCAGGGAGTCACATGGGGAGGGTGGGAGGCGCTTGTGTGGGTGGGATAGAATGGGGAAGGAAGGGGGAGAAAATGGGGAGGGAAAAGAGAAAATGGGACAGTGAAGAACGAAGGAAGGAGGAGAAGGAAAATGGGAGAAAGTTCGGATGGAAAATCAGACGTGGGGGGGAAGGGGTAATTGAAGAGAGAGGAAGGGAGAAAACGGGAGAGAGGAGGGACAAAGGAAAATGGGAGAAGGAAAATGGTAGTACTAAGGAAAATGAGGAGAGGAAACTAAGGAGAGAAAAAGAAAAGGAGTTGAACGAAGGAAAATGAAGAGAATGGGAGTAGAGGGGGCAGGAAGGAGGGAAATGGGAGAGAGAGATACATGGAAATGGGACGGAAGGAGACAAAAGGAAAATACAAGGGGCAGAAAACAGGATAAGTATGGACGCGAAACGAGAGAATAAACAGGGAAAAGAGGAAGGGAAAAATGGTATAATAACTAGAGGAAAAATAGGAGAGGGAAAATGGAAAGGGAAGTGGAAATGAGAGAAGCGAGGAAGAACAGCATAGAAGGGGAAGGAAAGTGGGACGTAGGGGAGCTAGAAATGAGATAGCAAAAGAATTTAAATGAAAGGAAAGATGGAAAACAGGAAGAGAAATGAGGGAAAAATTGTGGATGTGAGAGTGAGGGGCAAGGGGTACTGCGAGAGGAAAACAGAGTTAGGGAATGAAGGACTTCAAGTGAGGAAGAAGGCATAGAAGGAAGCGGAAATGGCCAAAAGAACGAAAAATTTAGGAGCAAAGAAACCCGAACGTGGAATTAACCTCGTCAATTAGACTTTTTTTTTTTCTCCCTTGTTGACGTGCTTGCTCATACTAAAGGGATCGATGAAGGCTGTATCACACCTCTCTAGTCACAAGTCTCAAAGACTGAATAAAATCGTCTGGATGTGGCAAAAATAAAATACACAATAAGTTATCCTAATGCAGAGGAAGCAGATGTGGATAAATGAGACGGGACTGAACTGTTTGAAAAAGAGAAGATAGATGACGTATGAAGAAAAGTTTTGGGATAAGACAAGTTTTCTCTCAAACGAGCGGGTGTAGGGAGAGAAGGTATGGGTGTAGATGGAAAGGGTGAGTGTAGGGATATAAATATGGATGTAGACGAAGAGAGGGAATGTTGGGATAGAAGTGTGGGTGTAGATGATGAGGGTGAGTGTATGGATAAAGGTTTGGGTGGGATGGAAAGGGCGTAGGTGGAAAGGGCGAGTGTATGGGTAAAATTGTGGGTGTGAAGGTGAGTGGGTGGGTATGAGGGAGAGTGGGTGGGTGTACGGGCGAGTAGGGTGGGTGTGAGGGAGAGTGGGTGGGTGTACGGGCGAGAAGGGTGGGTGTACAGGCGAGTAGGGTGGGTATTAGAGGCAGGTGTGGTCCTAGTGGGAGTTGCACCTATTTCTGTGAACGCGGCAGCTGTGGCGTTGCAACGGATTAGTGAACGCTTTTGTCTGTCTCTCCCTCTAGCCGACACCAACGCCCTTTTCTACTCCCTTTCCCTGAACCCTCTGGTCGCACTCAGCTTTGTCATCGTTCTCACTGTGGACCGCATTCTCACTGGCATAGGAGACTTCGTATTACTTCTTCCTTAGCGACGTATTTTGTCTACGGTCTATACACCTTAATATCCTGTAGTACGATCTTCGTGAAAACTACGTCGGTAACAAAATAATGATAATAAGACGGCTAAGGTTTTATGTGCTAACTAAAAGTAAGGAAAACGGAGGTAAACAGTTTTGACGAAAAGGTAAAAACGAAGATTGTAAGCTTCTTCTCTTAGACAGGTTGAACATTAGTCTGGCTGTGAAAAAAAAATATATATATATATTTATATATTTTTTATATATAACAAAAATTAAGGTGTCGGTGGAGCTTGTCAGCCATTCAATATAGAAGGTAATGCATAGGTTAAAAGAAAAAAAAAGGTGGTAATAAGTCATCGTACTCAATGGACTAATTGGGTAACCTGTACAAACGTATGTACAAAAAAAAAATCATAGTTACGAGACGCCGTAAAAACATTAAATTTCTTTTCTGTTCTCCCATGCTCCTAGATTCACTGTGCCCATAGTTTCCACACACCCACAATTGTACCATCTGATCTGTTTGTCTTCTTTAGCTGTGAGGTAACCGATACGCTGGTATGTAAATCAGCTGAGTTCCTGGTACTAGTTCTATGTGATGTTTGACAAGGTCTGTCCTGCCCATCGGTTCTCTGGGTAAGGCTACCACATTTCTTTAAGTGTGTAAAAGGTCGATCAGTTGGGATTTATGTTGTAGGAAATCCTTGCAAGTCAGATTCGAGAGCAGATCAGGTGAACGAGTCGGAGCAGATTCCGTAGAGTTAATGACACATACACCTGTTGGTTTACTATCATCAGCAGCATGAACAGTAGGAATACAGGATTCCTGGCACACCATTACGGCCGCTGGGTATACCAGGAAGTCTCCGATCTTTACACCACTTTTAAGTTTCAGAGGAGCATTAGTGACACTGAGCAAGTATATATCGATAACATAGGCTGTCCTCTAAGACCGTGCACCAAGCTGACTCATAAGTTAAGCCATTCACACAACACGTCTCAGGTAGTGTTAGTACATCCACTCCTTCTTTCGCACCTACAACACGAACAGAGACTTTGGTGAACTCATGCGGTAACAAAATTGTGCACGTATTCGTTACTGCACGCCTCGTCTCTGCGTGTTGGAGAACATCAGTCAGACTCTGTGAGGTAGTTAACTGAGACATGTCTGAGTCGGCTGTAGTGCTGTCGTTAGAGGAGTTTGGAACAGCCTTTTCTGAATGCTGAGAGGATGTATCATCAGGTGTTGAGGAATTCATGTCCTTGCTCTCAGTCAGTGAGGGAATGATCTCTTTATTCTCAGATGTTGATGATGGCTTGGCTTGTTCTGTACTCTTAGGTAGTGCGAGAGTCAGGGGGGCCTGAATGACTGAGTTTATTGTAAGTAAAGGACGGGGACATTCCATACTGTATACTGGGAACCCAGAAATGTCTATACTACTACAGACAGGTAATAATGCAATGGAGTGTTGTGCCATGGTGGGTAAGCCAATAAGGGCATCTGCTGGATATTTCAATTCGTTAGTAACATGAAATTCTATTGGGAAAGGGAGCAAGGCACTGTCTAGTTGTACTTCTAAAGTGACTCTTCCCTTGACCTTAAACTCTGAGCCTTCTACACCGCATAGGCGAATGTCAGGCGGCTCAAGGAAACTGACTTGTTTGCGTTGGCGTTGAATGATGTCTAAAGAGGTATCGGAAATCAAGTTTACTATAGATCCGGTGTCCATAAAGAACGATGTTTGTATGTCATTACTCCATCCTAGAATGACTAAGCCTGAGGAAGTTATGGCCCCAACATGGCGGATGGGGAGTTCGTGTTCTGTTGCCACGTTACATTGGTCCGATACGGGCGCGGCGCTTCCCCCGACTAGCAGTGGTTGAGGTAACGACATTACTCAGTAGTGTGAGTCGTACTGGTCTTATGATACTTTCATGTAGGACGACGCGAGCGGGAAGGCGTACACTGTCTAGTTTGGGAGTGAGGTCGTCTGTGTTTACGGTTGCAACTGGTTTCTCGATGTCCGGAATCATCACAGTGCCAGCAAAGAACCGAGGATTGTCTGTTCCGTCGGACACTAGATTGATCACGACCGGCGGTTGGTGAGCGATGCCAGATGGGAGAACGATGCTGGGCAGGTCCGCCTCGCGTGGCGGGACGGGAATGGTATTGGTCTGGTGGAGTGGAGGTGTGACAGACTTGCGAGACCAAGGGGCGGTTTGTGGCCTGACGCGTGTGGTTCGAACCTGTTCTTTCGTGGTTGGTTTTAGTGACCTGAACAATTTTATCTCCTAGATTAAAACCTATCTCCAAGGCTATCTCCCTTTGTCTAGGATCAAGCCAGTGGAGGAATCTCAGGTAACCTAGTAAATCTGCAAAGTTGTTGAGTGATAGCACAGGAGCTCCATTTAGTACTTCTACCCATTTTGTTCCTACAAGTAATTGGCGCATCTCGCTACTCGTGGCCTTCATGGCAGCGGCTGCTTCGCGTAGTCTGTCATGTTGTGCTGGGACTGTCAAATCATACTCCATCTGAGTGAGGAGATTAGTTAATCCAATGAGAGATGCGGCATTGGAATGCTGGCACCAAAGTGTTATGAGTTCCTTACAGAAATCATCAAAAGTTTTAATACGATCGAAATGACCTGCATGGATCGCGGCTCCGACGTCTGATTCGCCTTGGTGTAATCGACCCATTAGATAAGAGACTTTGAGGTTTTCATCTGTAATCCGCCGATTGTGGATGTCGGTTTCTACCTCTCTGAGGAAATCATAAACTGATCAAGTCGAGTCCTCGCCGGTAAATTTGGGACGATTGGCATCGTCGAGATAGATAGACTGTGGAGGAGGCGGTCAGAAACGATGGTTCGAGACACCGCTGTCATCAAATATAACTAGCTAGCACTCTTTTAGCGGGAGAAACTCCATTGTCTGGTAGCTATTTAAGGAGTTTGTTACGGACTCTTACAACACAGTCTAGTCCTCTCGAGTGACGCCCCCAAACTAACTCTTCTGCTCAAGCCGGAGCGTGAGAACACGAGTCCACTCAGCGTTTTTAGTGAGGGCACATAAGCAGCGAGGAGGGGGGGGGAATAGATATATAACAATACATATATATAACGGGGATGGTACACGATGCTCCCAAATGCAATGCTTCTACACTTTCCATGCTCTCGGATTCATTGCTCTCACACATTCCATGCTCCCCGACTATACTCCCACACTGTTCTCCCACACTCTTCATGCTCCCAGATTCATTACTCCCACAAAATGCTCTCCCACACTGCCATGCTCCCAGGCTTAATGCTCCCAGCCAGTCCATGCTCCCAGACTCTCCCAGACCCCGTCCCCTCCCACTCCCCGGGCAGAGGTCAGACATCTGGCTTAGTCCCCGCTTATGCAAAACAGCGGACGCGTATCCCTAGATTAGGTCACAACAGAGAGAAGGAGGGGAGGGGAAGGGAGCGGAGGGGAGGGGAGAGGGGGGGAGGGGGGGAGGGGGAGGGGGGAATGAGGGGAAGGAGGAAAAGGGAAAGAGAGGGAGGGGAAGGAAGAGAGGGAGGGGAAGGAAGAGAGGGAGAGAGGAGAGACAGAGGTTTTCGGAGGCAGAATGATATGAGGAGACAGGAAACGAAAATCACAAAAAAGTGGTATAGGAAAGAGGAGGAGAAAGAGAGCGAAAGGAAGATAGGAGCGTTGTAGAAGCGGAGCGTTGTTGAGAGGAGACGTGCAGGGAAAAGGGAATGAGGAGTGGGAACGGAAGAGGGGGCATTGGTGTTAGAAAGACGGAAGAGGGGAGCGAGAGGAAAAAATGGTGTTGAAGGAAATAAGAGATGTGAGAAGAGGGACGCTGCAAAATTGGACAATGCACAGATGAAAACAAAATTACCTAAGAGACAGTTTTGAGAGAGAAAGAGGGAAGGAAAGCCAGTCTAAGAAAATAATACGGTAATACTAAATGAACTCTCACTCTACGTCCTGATAATCACTAAGTTTTACCACATTTAATACATACATCACGGAAACGTCTACTTATTAGAGCAGCTGTTCAAAAAGTAATGGCTTGTAGATATCGCACTTGGGGCAATTTGAGGGGAGAAGGCTTGATTTGGGATAATAAACTGTAGTTCTGGAGGGCAAGCGACATTTTTGGAAAGTAAGTTACATTTTAGGGGGAGAAATTATACATCTGAGGGAAACACGTAGTAGGAGAGAAAACTACATTGTTTTTAGGGGACATCAAAATGAGAGGGAAGATGATATATTTTATGGGAGCTTACATTTTAGGGGAGAAGCAACACGAGGATGTTACATTTTACAGTATACTGCTATAAAATCTTGCTAAACAGTCTAACATTCCAGCAGCCCAACAAAACTTCAAGAACGATGAAGAATACGTGAGACACAGCAACGAAAAATGCACACACAAGCACTTCTCTAGTGTTGTGGCATTTATTAAGTTGTGCGTGATGTGGTGGTGGTGGTGGAGGCGAGGGAGGGGGAAAGGTTTATATAAAAAAAAAATCTCCGTCGCTCAAGCATAACTACACGGATGAAAATGTAAAATAATAATAAAGGATCTGACCCAACCATTCGACTCCAGAATAATGCCTGCGAGTGTATTTCCTCTTTCAGTACCACGGCATCTTAATCTTATTCTTGCTACGGCCACATTAAATTATCCGGATACAACACTCAAGCATTTGCATAGCATTAAAGTTGCCCCGACCATGCAAGAATTAAACCTAACACTTTTTTGTGTGTGTGCGTAAATTTCCTAGATATGCTGCGTTAACAATAAACATAAAAAAATATTGAAAATCGTACCATAATATTTCCACATCCCTACCGAACTGAAAGCTTAGATTTTTTTTTTCTGATTTGCATGCCAGCTGAACTAGAACGGTGGGAAGAGAAAAGAGAGGGGAAGGGGAGAAAAGAGAGGGAATAGGGGGAGGGGAGGGAATAGGGGGAGGGGGAGGGGAAGGGAACAGAGGAAAAGGGAAAAGAAAAAAGGAGAAAGGGAAGCCGATGGGAGGGAAGTGAGAAGAATGGAAAGGCACGGAGAGGAGAGCGGAGAGGACGGGAATGGAATAGAAGAGAATTCAAAACAAGAGAAAGGATGTGCATGGAAAGAAAGGAAAGGAATTAGAAGAAGGAAAGGAACAGGGAGACGGAGAAGTCAGGAGAATGGAATAGGAACCGAATAAAAAAGAAATTGGAGGAAGAGAGAAAAAAAAAAGAAAGAAAAGCAAAAGAAGAAAAGGGCCCAAAAGGGGGGTCTGAAGGGGGAGGTTATGAAACATTGGTGGAGAGGGCAGAGGTCGATCCGTCAGCTGCCCCTTTTGCTCAGGCACGTGGACGGAGAGGGAAAGGGGGAGAGGGAAGTGGTAGTGGGAAAAGGGAGAATGGGAAGTGGTAGTTGAAAAAGGGGGAGTGGGAAGTGGTAGTGGAAAAAGGGGGAGTGGGAAGTGGTCAAAAAGGGGGAGTGGAGAAAAGGGAAATGAAGTGGGAGGAAAAGGAAAGCGAGTGGAGAGAAGGGGAAAAAAAAGGCGTGGGAAGAATGAAATGAAAGTGGTGGAAGAAAGTTAAGTACTGGGAGTGGGAAAAGGTAGAGTAGAACTGGACGAAAAGGGAAAGGAAAGGTTGAGTGGGAAAACCCGCAATATGAAACGCAGGAAAAAGCGTTAAAATTTAGGAAGAGTGGGACCGAAGGGAAAAAGGAAAAGAAATGAACTTAGGGAAAAAAGGGGAAACAGTAGAAGAGTGAATAAAGGGAGTGGAACTGGGGTAAAAAGAAGAGTGGAATTGGGGAAACGAGAAAGGAGTGTTGAAGGCAGAAAAGGAACGTGCCATGGCGGAAAGAATACGAGAGGGTAAAGGGTTGAATCGGGGTAAGAAGTGGGATTGGGGGGAAAAAGGAAATACGAGTGGAGATAAAAATGGGTGATAAGGAATTAGATTAATATATGGCCAAAAAGGGGAAGCCTGAAAATGAGCATCGAGGAATACGGAGGAAAAGGGAGAAAAAAAGTACAATCAGGAGAAAGCTGAAGAAAAACTGATGAAACGAGAATACGAAAAGGAAAAGGGAGACGGCACGAAAGGAGAAAAGGCAAAAAAGAAAATGAAAGAAATCAGAGAAGGAATAAGGAGAAAGAGATGGGAGAAACAGACAGAAGAAGGTGAGAAAACGGAAAAGAACGAGGGAGAAAGTGAAAAGGAAGGAAAAGGAATATGAAAAGAGGAAAGTCAGAATATGGAAGACAAAAGAGGGGAAGGGACAGAATGGAAGAAAAGGCTCATGTGTTTGCGAACAAAGCGACCGACAGCAACAGAGGACACAGTGCTGGGGCCTCGCGATTACTCAATGGAAGACCAGTGGTGATAGTGGTGGTAGTAGTAGTAGTAGTGGTAGTGGTAGTGGTAGTGGCTGTGGCTGTAGGAAAGATGGTGGCTCAAACTGTGGTAGCAGAGGCTGTCGCAAAGTGGTGATTGGGGTAGGTGTTGTGGTGGTAGATTTAGCTGAGTGGTGGTTGTGGATTTAGGCAGTGACTGTGGTAGTAGTATGATTGTGGCTGTGGTATTCCTTCTCTCCTTGGGCTTCATTCTACCACTTATACTCCCTTCCTGTTTCCCTTTCTCCCTCCCTGCCTCCAGCTCTCCCCTGTGGACACGTCAAACTTTGGTCCTATTAACTCTGCCATATGAGGGGTTGGGGAGGGAGGGAGGGAGGGAAGAACGGAGAGGAAAGGAGAGAAAATAAAAAGGAAAGAGAAAAGGAAATGGAAGCAAGACAAATGTAATAATTGTGATAAATATGCGGAAGTTATGAGAGAAGGAAGTAGGAGAGAGAATATTGGGAAAGATGGGTAAGAGCAGAGAATTAAAAAAAAAAAAAAAAGGTAGACGAAAATTGAATGCAGCATGGAAGATAGGATGGGGAATGGAGGAGGGAGAGGACTGGAATGGAAGGGAAGGAAGAGGAAGGAGAGAAGGGAAAGGGGGAGGAAGGAGAAACGGGAAAGAGGGAGGAAGGGACTGGTGCTGACGGGAGGAGGGGGCATGAAGGAGGGAGGAAATGAAGGAATAAGTGGAGAGGAAGAAATCAGGGAGGTAGATAGGGGTGGAAGGGAGGGAGGAAACGAGGGGAGAAGGTGGAGGAAATGATGAGAGTGGTGAGTCGAGAGAAGTACTTGGAGAGGAGAGTAAGAGACAGAACAGTGAGGGGAGAGAAGAGTGAAAGGAGGGAAGGGAAGGAGGGAGAACTGGGAAAAGAGAAGGGAGAAGGCGAGGAGACGGAAGAAGGGTGTGAAGCAGGAGGAAGAAGAAATTAAGAAGATACATAAAAAATTAGAGAGAGAGAGAGAGAGAGAGAGAGAGAGAGAGAGAGAAGAAAAGTAGTTAATGAAAGCGAAAAGAGTGGAGGAGCAATGCGAAGGGATGAAATATTTAAACTTTTATATTTTATTCTTCTCGCTGTTAGACGATTTTAGTGGTTATTGTCATCCCATATCCTCCTTCACCTCTACCTCCTCCCCCTCCTTACCCCACCTGTTCCCCCTAGACAGTATTTTCATTCCTTCAACCCCCTCCCTCCCTCCCTTCCTCCTCATCTTCGTCCTCAGTCGTATTCTATGTGGCTCTGAAAATTTCGCAGCTACTTCTCCTCGGCAATTTATTCTGCACATTACACCTCATTATGTTGTTTAGGTTACTAATGCTAACGTTATTGACTTTAATATGATATAAAATGCGATAAATGTTCACAATATTCAAGGTTTAAGACGAACATTAAATCGCTAGGACAGGGGTGTTACGACGGCCCTTGTGTGACCTGGAATACAGACCATAAATCCTTTCCTCATGCATTTCTCCACACCACCCTATTTACCATCTCAGCCTACCTCCTAGTGCCTTCCCACCCACCTTCCCCACCCTCCCCATCACTCATCCCCATCCTTATTCCATCATTCCATTTACCAACATTGGTGTCTCTCAGTCCTTCCCATCCCCTCTTCCCCTTCCCCCATTTCTACTCCCTTCTGTCTTCGTGCGATTCCTCTTTACTCTCCCCACTTCGATATATACCCATCCGTTACCCCATCAACCCCTCCCATCTCCCTATCATCCCTGCTTTCTTACCGCCCATCTCCCATTTCCCCCAACCTCTCTGCCTCACTCCCTCAACCCCATTTTTTACTCTTCTCCCTCGCCTTTTTACTTCCTTGTTACCCTTCCTACCCTCCACCTTCCTCTCTTCCCCCTCCATCCCTTCTTATCTTCCCTCCCCTTCCCTCCCACCTCACTCCTCCTCTTTCCCTAACTTCCTATCTACTATCCCTCCACTCTCCCCTTCCACCCCTCTCTTACCCTAATCCCCCTATCCGCTTCCTCCCTTCCGACCCCCTTCTTACCCTCCTCTCCTTCCCTTCCCTCCCTCCCATTTCTCTTCCCCTTCCTACCACTCCCCCCCCCTCCTCTCCGTGACCCGCGGGGGAGGATGGGCCCGGCTGGACAAGGGTCGAGTACTTAATTTCCGACCAACACTTTCCATTTTATTTTCCCCCCACGCGCACACAAAAACATAAATAAAAATGGAGAAAAATCATTTGGAATTCCCTCCCCTGACGACTCAATCATGGCCGCGTCCTGGTTCTCTCTCACATTCTCGTATCTTCTGATGACGATGGGGGAACGTAAACACACGTCCACAAGATACTGTTACTATATACCCAGTTTTATTTGCTGTACGTGGTAAATGTTTGAAAAACCAAATATTGAATTAAATAAATCTATCACATCATTCCTTTGGTAAGAATTGTGGTCGGGATGATACTGACTAATAATACTATTTTTATTTTGTCTGTTGATTTTGAAAGATATATAGCGCAGAACTAGGTGTTATTTATTTCAAGATTAAGATACTGGTGAAATATCAGACGTATTTTCAATCGAGAACCAAGTTAATAAATAAGCCGATCAATGTTACAAGTAAACGATTAAAATATATATATACAGTATATATCAAATGCACTAAAACAAAATATATCTACTTCGTTTCATTTGCGGACCATTCTTGGTAATTCGTGGTGCATAAAGAGGATGACGACGATGAATGAAATAGGCTAAATAAGGGAATAGGGCGCAGATGGAAGGGTGGTGTGGGAGGGACGACAGTGTGAGAAAGTGCAGGGTGGCCGCTTCCCTCCCTCTCTCCCTCCCTCCTTTCCTTCCCCCTTTCCCTTCCCCTCCTCCTCTCCCTTTCCCCCTCCCCCTCATCCATCGGTTCTCCCCCCCCCTCTCTCTCCCTCCCCCATCTCTCCACAATCCCCTGTTCACTTACTCTCTTCCTCTTCTTTCCTTCCTTCTTTCCGTTCTCTCCCTCTCCCTTCCCCACTTCCCTTCCCCTTCCCCTTCACCCTCTTATCGACTAAACCTCCCCTTTTCCTTCCCTTTCCCTCCACTTTTTCCCTTTCACTTACTCTCACCCCTTTCTCTCTAGTTTCTCTTTCCCTCAAACTTTCCTCTTCCTTAGTCACAGCTTTCTTCCATGTCAGTTTTTCCATATTACTTGGTCTTCTTTCTTTTTCCTGCCAGTTTTAGTTACAGGGTTTGACGGGCATAGGAGAGCCTTTTTACTAGCCTTGTCTTGTTTTAGTAATCTGGTAACACACTTACTGCAGATGCCTTTATATACATTCTCTTTCTCTACCGCCCACTACCTCTTTTATCCCTCAGTTTACTCAATTCTATACCTCTCTACCCCTCTACATCCTTCACTTTCCTATCATGCATCCCCTCAGCCCTCTTTATCCTATAATTTTCTACCTCCATCCCCTTTTCCCTTTTATATGCTTCAGCCTTCTATCTCCAACCCCATCCTTTCTTACCGATAGCTCTCTCTATCCATCTTAAACTCTTCCTACCCCTACTTCCGGTTTTAAAATTTACTCCTGCCCTGCCCTGCCCTGCCCTGCCCTGCCCTACTCTGCTCCACTTTGTTCTGTCCTGTTATGCTTTGTCCTGTCCTGTTCTATATGACCCTTTGCTGTACTGCCCTGCCCTGCCGTGTCCTACCGTGACTGTTTCATTCTACACTACACTATTTCATCCTGTCCTGTCCGGTCCCATCACATCTCCAAATACTTTTCTCTGTACACATGGCTTGGGCTGTCTAGCATTTACCGACCCTCAGAAACTGGGTCGCTGAATACAGATGCTCTCACGTCAGTTTCTAACGTTAAATACTGAGATGAATTTCTATGACGTATGAGCAGAAAACAGATATGAAATTACAGTTCACGTTACATTAGCTTATTTTGGTTTTCCTTATTCTTTGTATATATGAATTATGAAAAATGATACATAAATTTTATACATCAACACATTATTCATTAAATCTGTGATATCGATAAAAGCTATGAATATCATAAATATATACTACGAGAATGTAAATGTGCCCGAAGTCATAGCAGTATGGAGCAAAACCAATCATTCCTGTTTATTTATCTTTATGGCGGTGGTGAGAGTAGCGGTCAACTGTTTACACGGGGTAGGATCAGCGGACGTGGCTTCCCTTCGGCCTAGCACCGGCTCAGGTTATCAATAAACACTTTCACACTAACTAGCATGTCAAAAATACCATAAAAATCGGGCAAGAGGTCCCAAAGAGGGATAAATCTGAGAGTACGGAGGGGAGGGTGCATTCCCCGGGCGCCTATGCACGCGACCAGCCTGGGACGTGACAATAGCGACCCTGCCTTCTGATTGGCCAGCGCTGGTCACGTGACGGCCGCTCGCCAAAGCGTGATAATGGCGAAGTGCAGTAGGCCTGGGACAGTAGGCCTATCAGTACGGCCATCATCTGTCGCCCGCGCGTTGTCATGAGCTCCTATTTTGCCAACGTAGCCGCAGCGAGCAGCTGGGGAGCTGCGACACAGGACCAGTATGCCTACATGGAGGGACAAAGGGCATCACCAGCATACCCAGATCATGCACAAGGTTACACGCAATACGGGACGGGCATGCAAACCTACCGCTACTCCGCCAGCTACCCAGGCATAACCAATCTGCCTGCAACACACAAGGGCACCTATGATCCCTCACCAACCCACAATTCACCCTCACCAGCTCTTTCTGGATATAACTTCAGTCAAAACTACTACAGCAGTGTGCCCTCCCCCAGAAGTGATCAGGTCCTTTCTCAACCCTTCCCCACGCCTCCTGCAGTCCCACACGCGGTCAGCCCCGTCAGCAGTGACTACGCCAGTGCTAAAATGAACACCTACACTAATCCCATGTCTTGTCTAACGCCCCCTCCTTCTTCAGTACCTCCCAATGCACGTAGCCCCACAGACGCCCTAGCTCAGGCATACAACAGCACCTCAGAGTCAGTGATGCAGCCCTACACCTCCAAGACACAGACCCCAGCGAACTACTACCAGTGGGTCAAGGCCTACCCGGCAGGTTGGTGTGATCTCTTTTGTGAGGATGGCAATGTCAGTGTGTTCCTGCCATTATGCTGATGTTGCGTGTGTTCCAATGTACCTATGTGTGTTTGTAGTACTGTATATTCCAGTGAGATCCCTTTGGTGTCGTGTATTTGTACTGCCTGTGTGTTCCATTCTTTGTAATTCTTTTGGTGTTGTGTGTTCCAGTTGGCTGTGCATTTCTGTTGGTGTTTCGTTTATGCACTAGGTGTATATTCTAATGTAATTCTTCTAGATCTCTGAGTATGTCCTGTGTGTGTTTTTTAGTGTAATTCTACCGGTGTCAGGTGTCTGTACAGCGTATTCCAGTGTAACTCGATGGTGTGTGTTTGTAGTCGATTATGTTCATCGCTTGTTTCGCGTCAATGACTCTGCTTTTGTGTTTTGTTTTTTGGATTCTGTACACCTTATAACAGTGGGTATAGGGTTAAATTTATAATGATAGTAATTGACGATGACTCTTACGGCTTATAAGTAAAGCATGGATCGCAAAGGGAAAGGCAAATCACCAGGTTCTGACGACATTTTCTGAAACATAATGAAGATCGAATGTGTCTGGTATCCTTATCGTTGCTAAATGCAGTATGATGTGGGATGCACAAAGAGGAACGCTAATAACCACAGATGTTTCATAAATCCGTCAAATTAAGGGGGTTGCTTACATTTTCGCACTCGAGTTAATAATACACCCATTAGTACATAAAAGAGGTTAACTACAGTACTAAATTAAGACAAGGATAGTAGAAAAGACTATCCCAAGCAAGCTGTAAGTCACACGAATTATTTTTGAGCCTCTGTGCATTTCCGTGTGATGCACTTAAATGTTCGCCTCAAGTTAAGCTGCACGAGGGCGGACCAAAAGTCGTTTACCGCCAGAGCACGTCTAATAACCTGCTAAGCTCTTAATTGCTCCTCCCTCAAGTAACTCACCAAAGGAACCCTCCCTCTCACCACCACATGCCCAGCCCTCATAAACTCCTCAAAAACCCTCATTCATTTAGGCTTTATGACGTATCCCTGGTTCACTGCCCTGGTGTTTATTGCCACAGCCTGGACAAGCATTCATAAAGGATCCTAATTTATTTTTTATCGTATACAAGTCTCCATAATAGGGAAATGTTGCTTGGAATAACTGTTTCGTTGCCTGTTTTCACACTCATCTCTTAGCAGTGGAGAGCATTATTAAACAATTCAATCGTCGTAAACTGGAATTACATGCAAGTTCTTTACTCTTGGCCAAAACGTTAATTGTAAGAGTTTTTAAAGGTTTTGATGGCCTAGGCTACTCTTAAGCTTTGCAAAATCGACAGACAACAGCAAAAATATAAAACAAAGCAGGTAATGAGTAATTAAAACGTCAAAATTCACCATAATTTGATTGACGTGCTTGGTAGTGGTATGGGTGAAGGTGAGAAGCTTAAAAAGACACATAAAGACCATTTACTCAAGAATGTTTGTGAATATGATGTCCCTGGTCTTCACTTTCCCTTGCTGCCCAGTCCTAAAATTCCCTGACACTTTCCCCCCCTTTTTTTCCTTCCCATTTTTTTTTTACATTTTTTTTTTTTTACAACGGTGACATATGGTGGCTATTGGGTTTATTACACGCTCAAGGTTGTGCGGTAAATGCGCTTGCTCCTCCCTGACAAAAAAAAATTATCCGTCGTAAAAAATATGTTCCTGACCGCTGAGAGAGAGAGAGAGAGAGAGAGAGAGAGAGAGAGAGAAAGAGAGAGAGAGAGAGAGAGAGAGAGAGATTCCCTTGTACCCATCTAGCCCTCTGTTTTTTGGGTGAGAGTAAAAGTGGAAGCTGGGTGGGGGTGGGGAGGAGGGAACTGCTGGCCTCTGAGGTTAGTTAGTATGGTTGTGGAAATTAAGGATGTTGTTGGACTTTGCTGAGGGCTGGATTTTGTTGATGGACGGCACTCTCAGGCTCCCAAGACTCAGTGTGTAAAAGAGAATTCTGGGATTATTGGTTGGAGGGGTGTGGAGACTCTGGAAACACTATTAACAGGAGTGGAAGTACTATTGGTAATATTTAACAAGGACTGACAGAGGTCCTATGCCCGTTTTGCTCTATCTTGGCCTAAAATTGCCATCCCTTCATCTTGAATACTGAGTTGTAATGGGAGATGTGCTGTGGTACCTGATGCTGGTAATGAAGTAATGCTGTGGAAGGGATGTTGAGCCGTATTATTGCCTTATTCTGCCGCTGAACTATATAACTCCCAAAGGACGGAAATTTGGGCCAATTTAAGGTGAAAGAATTACATTAACGTTATATGCAGGGGAAGTTACGATAATAACAGTGTGTGTAAGAGATCGAGGCATTAGCAGGGATGGAGGAGGTTGTAGCAGTATGTAGCAGTAATATAGCAGTGTCTAGTAGTAATGTAGCAGTGTCAGTAATAATGTAGTAGTGTCTAGTAGTAGTGTCTAGTAGTGTCTAGTAGTACTGTAGCAGTGTCTAGTAGTAATGTAGCAGTGTCTAGTAGTAATGTAACAGTGTCTAGTAGTAATGTAGCAGTGTCTAGTAGTAATGTAGCAGTGTCTAGTAGTAATGTAGCAGTGTCTAGTAGTAATGTAGCAGTGTCTAGTAGTAATGTAGCAGTGTCAGTAGTAATGTAGCAGTGTCTAGTAGTAATGTAGCAGTGTCTGGCAGTAATGTAGCAGTGTTGTTGCAGTCTAAACATATATTTCCAGAATCAGTGGTGGTAGTCGGGAGAGGGGCGTTGCGTGGTGGTGGTGGTGGTGGTGGGGATGGTGGAGTGAACAATACAACCAGCTGTCTGTCACCCACAACTCACTCGGTTACTCCCCAGTCTCCCTCCCCTTTTACACTAACTTTTCTCCCTTCCTCCCTCCCTTCCTCACTCTCTCGCGCACTACACCACTCATCCACCTCTCTCTCTCTCTCTCTCTCTCTCTCTCTCTCGTAGTATTGGGAAGATACAACAGTTCTGGTCCGACTTGGGCCCCTTTTCAGGTATAAGCTTTCCTAAATGTGGACGAAATTCGTCCATTCCAACATTTCACAGCACTGAGATGGACATAATTACAATAAAAGGTGGTTGCTGTACAGAACTACCACATGTAAAGGAACTATTGACCGCTATTCCATGTCCACAAACCATATGAAATCCCCACTATATTTTTATCATCATCATCATCATCATCATCATCATCATAAATCAACTGATCTACTAAGAGCAGCTATACGCGTACCCCGGAATTCCATAAACTTTCAATCAATCCGACAACTCCCGACTCGTTTATAAATATCCGACAAACAATTATCACAGGACCGACCTACAAAGGAAGGAGGACCCGCTGGCAACTCCTTCAGGTAGTCACGGGGATCAAGGTATTGGCATGGACGTGTGAGTTTAGGGAGAGGTTTAATGAGGATGGGGTGGGGATGAGAAGGGAGGAGTGAAGAGGGAAGGAGAATGAAAGGACTGGAGAAGACAGGAGGAAAGAAAAGGAGAAAAGAGAAGTAAAGGAAATGAGGTGGAAGGAGGAAAAGAGGAAAGGAATGGAGATGAATCAAGAAAGATCAGACGATGGAAGAAGCTAATAGGAAGAGAGGAGGGAAGGCGGAATAAAGAAGAATAAGGGAAGAAGGAAGTGCAAAGTGAAGGAAGTGCAAAGTGAAGGAAGGAGAGGGGACGGAGGGAGAAGAGATGAGGAAAGAAGAAAGAAGGGAACGAGGAAGAAGCACAAAGAAAAGGAAAGAAGGCAGAAATACACACACACAAAAGAAAAAAAAAACAGTAACAAACCTGGTGGTCGTTTCGAGGCTGTTTGTTACAGAGGAGGTTATTCCTAACAAAACTGTTGTACGAGTTAAAGACAAGGATAAAATGAAAAAGGGGTGAGAGGAGGAATGTATGGGCAGAGCACTGAAAACGATCAAGGTTTGGCACGGAAGTGTAAGGGTCGGGGTGGTGGGTTTGGGGACTAAATGAGGAAGGGTATGGGGACAGAGGTAGGAAGGGAAGAAGCAGGAGAATACGGAAAACGGGGGCTGGAGGAAAGGAGACAGAAGGAATACGGTAAAAGAGAAGAGGGGAAGGGATGAGTACAAGGGAGTATACAGGAAAGCAAATCTCAACAGGCCTGTCGGTTCTTTGGTGGAGGTTTGGTATAGGGAAAACTATATAACTAACAAAATTGTTCTGCCAGCTAAACACAAGGATAGGAAAGCAGGGAGGCTCCCCTTAATCGCCAAACCTTCCAGCCAACGCCGGCAGGAAATAGTGAAAAGGATCATCATCCTCGACGATAGGGATGTAGAGAGGGAAGGGGATGGGAGACATTAGAGAAAAGACACTGAATCCTTCACTACGATAACAATTTCATTAATCTTAGAGGAAACTGTCGTGGCTGCGTAAACTCCTCGGGTCAGCTGTTTTCTTAGTCAACCCAGAAGCTTTTCCTCACACTAAGGGAGAGTTTTCTACCTGGACGGGTTAGATAAAATCTTCATTAACCCCCACACTACCAGAGATCCGTCGTACTCTGAATAAAATCATCTGGTGGCAGCAAGGATAAACTTAAAGTACGTCAACGGACTGAAGGAGTTAAAATGGAGATGTTAACACCATCAGTTTGTAAAGTCTCTTCTGCGCCGTTATATCATCTACAGTTGGCGAGGACAGCCATATAAGTACGTGTTCTAGTTGAAAATGTTAAACGAACAGGGCAGAAAAAGGGAAGGGAAAATGAGAAGGGATGAAGAGAGCTATAGAGGGATTAACACCTCTTTGCCAATCACGTAGCGCTATGGCAAGAGGACAGGAAGGGTGAAAAGGGTGAGAAGTGAGGTGAAAGTGTGAGGTGATCGAGACAGGGCGAGGCGAAGTGATCACAGAAAGATGTGATGAAGTCACGGGAAAAAAGGTGAAAGTGAGAGGTACAAGTGTGAGTCCGAGATGGCAGGCTGGGTGAGGTGAGGCGAGATGAGGTGAAGGTGTGATATAGCCAAGATGAGATGAGGTTAGAGGTGAATGTGAGGGGCAAAGGTGATTACGAGATGACAGACTGGCTAAAGTGAGGTGAGGTGTGGTGAGGTGAAATCTGATCAGGTGGGGCCAGGTGAAGGTGTGGGGTGATTGAAACAGTGGTGTGGTGGGTAAGGGGGGAGGGGGAGGAGGGATGTCTGATATCAGAAAAATCTTACAAAGGAGTTAAAAGTAGAGCGAAAGGAGTGAGGCAGAATGCGAGGCAGGTAAGAAGGCAGTGTAAGACAGGGAGCAGGTGGGGTGTGAGACAGGCAAACAGGTAGAGTATGAAGAACGTAAGGTGTAAAACTGAACAGCAAATGGGATGTACGGCAGGCACACTGGTAGGCAGGTATGAAGTAAGGTAGTCAGAGCAAACAGGCAGGGTGTGAGGCAAGGAGACAGTAGGGGTACGAGACAGGCAAGGAGGACTACAAGTTTGTTTTATTAACTTATTTTTATCTTGGAATCCCAATACACAAATTATCAGCAAAAAATCTTCCAGTTACATAAGCAAGCGCCAAATATCACAATAAAAACAATGGAAGTTATCAGGAAGCAGTTATCATTCCAACTAAGCAAAACAAAGCGATTAAGCCTTACTAATAAGCACAAGGGATCGCATTCTTACGTATTTACGAAGCTTTCTCTACCTTCCTTTGTATTTGTGTTAATCCTACCTCACATCCTTTACCTTTGTATTCTTGTGTACCTTACATCTCGTACCTGGAGAAACATATCTAAACGCCTCATTATCCGTGCATCTATCCCTCCTTAAGCACACCTGACCACGGGACGATTAGACGGATATTCTGAGCTTGTTAAGATGGGCCAGATCTCGTACAGGTAGCTCAGGCATGTGAGATGGGGAGGGGGAAGGGGAGGGCAGAGGGTGATGGGGGAATGGGAAGAAAAGCGTGAGGTGGGAGTTGGAAGAAGGGGAGGTTGGAGGAGAAGATGAACTGGGAGAGGAGAAACAGAAATGGGGAGCAGGGAAAGGGAGTGAGGAGGCGAGGGCAGAGTGGGAAGGGGAAAGGAGGTGGGAGAAGGGGGGTTACACAAATAAAGAAAAATTTAAAGGCACCTTCAAGATGGTATGGCCTTAATATTAGTTAACAATTCCTGTTTAATTACTGGTGTTTTAAAAGAGTGGCAAAGGAAATGGATGAGAGGAAAGTGGAGTGAAGGGCGGCCGAGAGTGGGTGAAGGAGGTGAGGGAGTGAAGGTGGTGAGGGAGTGAAGGAGAAGAGAGAGGATGAAGAATGAGAGAGGATGAAGGAGATGGGAGAGGATGAAGGAAGAAGGAGAGGGTGAAGGAGAAGTGAGAGGAAAAAAGGAAGAGGGAGGGGATGAAGCAGAAAGGGATGGGAAAAAGGAAGAGGGAAAGGATGAAGGAGAAGAGGGAGGGAGGGAAGGAGGATGAAGGAGAGAAGTGAGGGAAAAAGGAAGAGGGGTAGTATGAAGGAGAAATGAAGGACGGGAGAAGGAAGAGGAAACGCTTGCACAGTTACAAAGACCTTACTGTTCCAAGATGGTAGTTGTGGTCTAAGTAAGATTGAGGGGAGAATGAAAAAGGAAAGGGAGGAGGTGGAATGAAAAGGGCGGCAAGAAAAGCGAAGAGGTAGGGGGAAGAAGAGGTAGGGGGAAGAAGAGGTGGGGGGAAGAAGAGGTGGGGGGAAGAAGAGGTGGGGGGAAGAAGAGGTAGGGGGAAGAAGAGGTAGGGGGAAGAAGAGGTAGGGGGAAGAAGAGGTAGGGGGAAGAAGAGGTAGGGGGAAGAAGAGGCGAAGAGACGTAGATGACAAAGGAGATATAGAAGAAAATGAGTAGAAAGAAGAACAGGGGGAAGAATAAAGGAGGAGAAAGGGAAGAATGGAGGAAAGACGAGGGGAAGAAGAAAGGAGGAAAGAGGAGGAGGAGGAGAAAGGAAAGAAGATAGGAGGAAAGAGGAGGAGGAGAAAAGGAAGAAGAAAGGAGGAAAGAAGATGAGGAGAAAGGGAAGAAGAAAGGAGTAAAGAGGAGGAAGAGTAGGGGAAGAAGAATGGAGGAAAGAGGAGGAGAAAGGGAAGAAGAAAGGAGGAAAGAGTAGGAGGAGTAGGGGAAGAAGAAAGGAGGAAAGAGAAAGGGAAGAAGAAAGGAGGAAAGAG
>JAGKTI010012820.1:0-19330 GCA_018397915.1 Birgus latro
TTATCACTAAATATTTCACTCTTGCCTCACTCTCCTGTCTCCAAATGCCCTTTAAAAAATTCACTTGCCTCACTCTTTTTCCTATTTACATCTAAAAAAAAAAAAAATCCCCCTTGTCTCACTCTTCTGCTATTACCACTAAAAATTTAACTCTTGTTTTTCATGCGGTATTTCAGTAACCAACAACACAGATTCCTCCTTAGTTCCTCTACAGTGTGTCAGGTACCCATCTACTTTTTCCCATGTACGTAGCGTGAAAATAAATACATAAAACACAATTACTTTGTCTGTGTCTATGTTACCAGTCACAGGACGAGAAGCTTTTAAACTCTGCACGTGTTTTTTTTTCTTTTTAAATAACCGTGTACAGTCTCGCCATTATTTGATGTCCCAAAGTCTACATAAACTGATGGAGCTTTGTGACATCACTTCCTAACCCGATTTTTCTTGGTGTTAGGTCATTCAGCACAGGATTATAATACGATGTCAGCTTCATTTATAAGTTTATTTTAATTAACAGGCATATAAAACTAGAGATATATTTATAAAACATAAATCAGGTACCTTTTTGCAGAACATATGGGTAATGAAGTTTCTGTTGTTGATTTTGAACCGCCCAGTCATTCCAAGCATTCCAAGCCTCTTTTTATCCTTAATACACAACTCCAGTTTAGATTTCTATTCAGTTTTGTATTCTGGTTGGCATAGAAGAGCTCGTAATTTTTCTTCCATAGCATTTCATTAACCTGTGGCACCGAAGGATTTTTTTTTTCTCACCATGGAAGTAGTATGCATCAGTAGCACACAAGAGAAAAGTAAGATATCTATGCAAAGTAGGTCACTGATGTACGAGATATTGGAAAGTCCCTACAAGAGTGCTTACATCAGTCTCTCTCCAGCAGTCGCCATTCTGCTTTATCTCCCCATTGGCTATTCTATCAGTCTCCGGGCCAGTGATACACATACCATACTACTCTCTCGCCATCTCTTCCGTTTCGTTTTATCTCCACGTAGGCCGCTTTATCATACTTCAAGTCAGTCCCTACTCAAGGTAACCCACTACCCTGCTCCTCTCTCCTCGCAGTTTCTATGCCCCATCACTTCATCAAACACCCAGTATTCCCGCCTGGCCCCTTCTATCACACCCTCAGCCAGTGCCCTTTCGCCTCGCTTCATTTGTTGTGCATCTATCAAACCCCATTTACACATTTTTTATTCCCTGGGGGGGGAAGGGACCCTGAACTTACCATATACCTCACCAGTTTCCTCATCTCTGCCCTGATATAGGCCTTATTCCCTCCTGCTTCGCCTCCTTCCCCCTCAGTCACGTGGTACTAAATTCCCTTCAGCTCTCTATACTGCTGTCTCGTTCCCTTTCCTCTGCCAGGCACAGGCGAGTACTAGGCCAATCTTTCTTCATTCCCTCAGTCCAACAACACTCTTTGCTCCCCCCCCTCCCCACCCTCTTCATCTCTCGCCTTCCACTCCTCACACGGCCTCTTCCCCCTCCATCTCTATCCCCTCCCACTTCCCACTCTGGTGGTAAGTGGTGGCGACTATCATCCACTAAGTTTATGTAGTGATGCCTAGTCCTTCCTTCACCATTATTGTTCTTTTTCTGTGTCTTCCTTCCTCTCTTCCTATTTCTCCTACTTTTCCTGTCACCTACTATTACTATTCTTTCCACTTCAGTGGCTGTACACTGGGTGACAAGCTTACTGGTATCCTGCAACTCTGGAAGTCATTTAATACCGCTGGATGGTAACCATATAACCACATAGCAGAGTGATGTGGAGGCTGTTATGTGCTCCTGTTGGCATGGCTGGAGAGACACAAATACCTCATCCATCCTTGTGGCAAATCTCCACACTCTTCCCCGTTCCTCACTGTGGCGAACGCTGTCTGCCGCAAGGGACAATTGGTTCACTGCACGGAAAGGCCCTTCAAGGGCAATTGCTTGGCTACGGTTGATGGGTCTGCTTATCCAGACATACTGGGGACACTTAAGAAAAATAACTGAAAAGAAAAACTCCTCACTCGGCCTCATCATCACTACCATACTCCTCCTTCCTCTCCTCACCCCCCGAACACGCTCTGCCTCAATGTCCCTCAATCATACTAAATTCTACTCAGCACCATATACCGGTACCTCCTCTCCTCTGCCATCCTGGTTCCTTATTTACAAATTTGCTTGAGCTTCAGATATGTATAAGACTCCTTTTTTAGGCCTTCACTCGTACAGTTACAGTAGTCTTCACAATCAGAAGAGAATTAATATTACAGTGAACAACCATAACAAAAACCGATTCGGGATAATGGTAAGCTGTCCAAGGGATTTTCTTATCCTGTAAAGTAGCTAGGATGCTTCAAAAATACGAACCCAGGACCCCCCCTCAGATGCAGTACTAAGCTAACCCTCGCCCGCCACACACCACTCTGGCGACCTATCCGTCACTGTTAGCACCAGACCCGCCGCCACCACCACCACCGCAAAAACCACACCAGCGCCGCCCAGCAGGAAAAGTGGGCACCAATTCCCCTGTCGCTGTTAATTTTCCTGTGGCTGTAATGGCGTTGTTTTTCTCCCGATAGAAGATTGTTTTCATTGCTGTAACTTGGTAGAGGATGGTTTTCACTGGTGTAGTTTTTGAGCAGTATAGAAATACAGGAATAAATTTGATACAAGGTTTTATGCTTCAGTTAATACAGAAATACATTTTTTACAAGATTTTATGCTTCAAATTCTACAAGAATAGTTTTGGTACAAGGTTTTATGTTTCAGCCTATAATAAAGTCGAAATTATACCCAAAAATAAATGATTAAATAAATAAAAGTTAATAAGTGAATGAATGAATAAGTAAAACCGATGACGTCTCTTGCATTTTGTTCTCATTATCTGCGAAAGTTTCATCTTAGGGGAGCTTAAATAAATCCTTCATTAATCGCTTGATCAAGGCAGGTGTTTCCTGTAAGATCGTCTGGAGGTAGCAAGATCAAAACGATAAAAGTCACCGTAATGGAAGTATTAAGGAACATACCAGCTATATGAACAAAATCTAGATCCGTGAATTAATGGGACAACCCCAGACCTGAAGAAAGAAAGAAAATAAGAAGGTAAGAAAGAAAGAAAAAGATTACAGCGAGAGGCAGAAGGGTAACGCATTCCAGTGGCAGAAAAAGAGATTGATTGTCCATTCTCTCCTTGGGCTCTCAGCAAGAACTTAATACATGTGGACAGGTGTTGCCTTGCACGTGATTTTTAGCATTATAAGAAAAGGTGAAGATGATATTTCCGAGAGAGCAAGGTCCTCAGATGTATGGTCATGTTAGAAAGTGACAAGATTTAAACTAACTGGAATACAAGAAATTTAGGGATAATGTTTTGCACGAATGAAGTGAATACTACTTCAAGGGTGTGCCTCAAAAAATGAAAATTACTTGAACCAACTTGTTTATCTTGTTTTTAGGTAGTTATTTTTGTCAGAGAGAGAGAGAGAGAGAGAGAGAGAGAGAGAGAGAGAGAGAGAGACGCCAAAACCCACGAAAACACGCCTTACTTCGACCAGCTTGCCTTTGCCAAAATAATACATATACTTTATTTAAGCGGCCAAAGTCGGCTGATATGAATAGATTTTTAGCGCTTTTGTTCTCATCTTAAAAAAAGAGAAGATAAAAATCCTTTATCCCTTTTCAGCGTAGATGATGGCCAACGGTACTCAGATTGGATTTAAGTTTAACTAGGGACCAAGGAGATTTATTCGTGTGTCAAAATTAAGGCTTCTGAAATTTCCACTACTTAATATTTGAGTTGCAGGGGGTGACCTAGTTCCGCCAAATGAAAAAAAAAAAAAAAATGTATATGTGCAAAAAATCGGATAATATACCTAGTTCGATATCACTCTCTTCTTTTGTCAGATTAATTAAACTCAGAGATTGCATACCTTCTCGTGTTTAGGCTTTCAGATTGGTGTACAAGATGGCCCGTAAATACTGCTCTAATTGAAGCTCATCTTGGTAGCCGTTGTGTTGCGGAAGACGGCTCATTCTGCTGGTGTGGACGTGGATGTGGCAGTGGGATTAAGGAATGGATAAATGATGCAGGATAGACATTCATAACGCTGTCTGGGCCGTCCCCGAAACACACGAGAACTCAAAAGGAAAGGAAGGAGAGCGTTGCATTTGTATGGGGCTTCCTGTATTTCACCAGGGACGTGTTTGGTGCGTAGAGACAAGGGCCCGTATTCTCATAGGTAAAGGTACCCCCAGCACCTTTTCGTAGGCGATTTGTTTTGCTTATTACACCTTACTGTCCTTCCCCGTATTACATACATTCTCTCAGTATCACCACACTCTGCGTAGATAACGTGCAAAAGGATGTTAACCACCCATATTCGAAAATAAATCGCTTAGGAAGAGGTGTTGGAGAGCTTCCTTATCCGAGGAGAATAAGGGCCAAGGAAAAGAATTGATACATACCTGTCGTACCTGAAGAAAGTACGTTCTTCTTAAAATCATCTTCCTTAGACGATTACTTACCACACTTGTTTTTAGTCAGTCATTTGAGGCTTAAAGAGTGGATGATAGCTGGTAAGTTTGGGCAAGAAGAAAAATAATCCTTTTGCTTTTAACACAAGATACCTCAGGATCTTAACTCGGCCTTCAATTCCTCTTGCACCCACTTGCTTAGACTAAAAAGCAGCATTCTCATTCGGTAAGGAAACTCCCCAACACCTCTTCATTAGCGATTTAGTTTTGGATATGGTTGGTTAATATCCTTTTGTATGTTATTTATGCAGAGTCTGGCGATTTTGGAAGGATTTATGTAACACAGAAGAGGACAGTAGGGAGTAATAAACAAAATAAATCACCTAGGAGAAGGTGTTAGGGGGGCCTCCCTAACCGACGAGAAAACCAGCTTAGGAGATTGCATTTTACTTCGTGTTTGACTGTCCTATTTTTGCTTTTCGTCAGTTTCTTATATAGCCACAGATAAGCAAAATATCCCCATACATCATACCCCTCTACTCTTCGCCATACTTCAGTCAACTTGCTTACACCGAGAGATCATCGTGCATTTAAACTCTCATATTTGTCAAGCAAGAATGGATGCTGAAGTTAGCCCATACAGACAGAGATAAACAAAAAATCCCCCGGTTCTAATTAAGAAACCAGAATTCTGTTTGGAGCCACACACTCTGAGAAATCGTAAATCATTCCTTTTTAGGCTGTCTTTTATTTTTTTGGTAATTCGTTTATGGTCGAGTGAATAACAACGAAATTAGGCAAGGAAGAACAAAATAGCCTGAGGTCTTAACTATACCCTTTTTCATTGAACTTATCTTGATTACTGAGTTCCAGCAAGAGGTTTGGAATATGGTGCTAGTCTTGAAGTAGTGCTGTGATGTAGAGCGATAGTATTTTCTTCTGCCAATGAGCTACGTAAAATAAACAGCAAAAGGACAAAAACTGGGCCAGGTTAAAGCGAAAGAACCATAGCGAACCTAAATACTACTTGTATCGGGTCAGACGGATAGATTACATTTCATCCCGTGTTAGGCTGCGTTTTGTTGTGCTGCACGAAATATAGCATAAAATATCCACAAGTTATAACAAATAGTCCTTATGGATTAACTAGGCCCAGATTTCTGTCCATTTGCATCTTATTTCACGTAGCTCAGTGGTAGAATAAGACAAGACTACTTCTCTACATCTGTCCATAGCACTTCTCCGTGACTAGCATCGTTAGTGTTAATCTCATGTTACAACTCAGCATTCAAGAAGGAATGGTGTCAAGTTTAGGCCAAGTTAGAGTAAAAACGGTATCGAAAAGTTAGATCTACTCGGAGCCACTTTGCTTACTGGAGAGATCGCTTATCATCCCGTGTTTAGGCAGTCATATTAGTCTGGCTTCGGTGGTGGTGGTGGTGGTGGTGGGGATGGCGTGAGGGTGCTGGCGGAACGATCATCAATTTGGGTCATTATCCCCGATGGCTGGGCAGGTTTCATCGCTTTACGTGCCAGTGTGAAAGGAAAGAGAGAGAGAGAGAGAGAGAGAGAGAGAGAGAGAGAGAGAGAGAGAGAGCAGGAGCCATATCTATAAATTCTCCTCGTATCAAGTGTGTGGCTTTACCTTAACTTTACCCAGATTTTTGTCCTTTACAGCAAATATCACGAAGTTTAATGGCCGAAAAAGACAGTGTTGTGACTCTACATCCCTTTCGTAGCACTTCTTCGTGACGAGCATCGTAAGTTAGTGTTAATCTTTTGGCACAACTGAATATTCAAAGCGAAGAGACCGCAGTTTAAGGCCAAAATAAAGCAAAATGAGTTAACTAATAGAAAATATTAATCCCATTCAGTCCGATGGCGCATTTAATTTTTATTTCATTTTTATTTTTTAACTAACCCTAGGCGAATTAATTGAGTTTTGGGACACTTCTTGAAGGGAAGGGGTTAGTGAAGGCAATACTTAACCAAGTCCAGTTCGACAATTCGTTCATCACCTGAATAAAATCGTCTGGGGAAAACAAAAATAAAATATATTGTGGGTCCAGGAATTGTAGGCGTTAGTGACCATAAAAAAAAAAAAAGCTCTCTATGATTATGCATAACTTGAGGAGAGTCATTTATGGAATTCCTTATAAATATTACTCAAGGGTCCATCACTCTACTTTATGTTTAAAATACCATCCCATTCAGGTGAACTCTTCCATCACTGAACTTCCCCACGTGCTTAAGACTCTCTGAATTAATGTATGAAGCGGTAGGATTGGAAAAAGAGAGAGGAAGAAATATGACTGAAAGAGTAAATGAGGCAGAAGGGAGTTAGGAAGTTAAGCAATATCACTTGTACACATGCTGAAGACAGCTTGTGTGTGTGTGTATGTGTGTGTGTGTGTGTGTGTGTGTGTGTGTGTGTGTGTGTGTGGAATATTCTGAGGGTGTGAAACATGCTAGCCTTTTCTGTTACAAGTTGTTGAAATTTCAGCCACTGAGTATGTCGTCATTGCTGGCTGTATCTTTGTCTCCCGTGGCCATCCCGGCTGTATTATGAATTTGCTGTGAAAATATGTAAGTGTTAAGTATCTAAGTGTCATATTACAAGTACAGGAGGCTCCGTAACACCTCTTCCCTGGCGATTTTTTTTTTTTTTAATATTACACCATAACGTTTCCTTTCATGTTAATTATTCCGTTTTAAAATCGACATAGTTTGCCTCAGTGACATATACGATGATGCTTAGGTGTAATGAGCGGGATAAATCGCTAAGAAAATGGAGTTACGAAGTCCCTCAAGGCTACTTACAATTGGACCTCTACAAATGACTCCTTACAAGAGGTTTGGGAAAGTATTGAGAAAAATCAAGGAGGTGCGGCCGCAAAAAAAAATAAAAATGAAAATAAAAAATAAAATTCCTTAAGGCCTTGAACATAGTATATAGGAGAAAAAGCGAGAGGAAAATGGGAGAGGTAAGGAAATGATAAGAGGAAGTAAGTGTTTGTGTGTGTGTGTGTGTGTGTGTTTGTGTGTGTGTGTATGTGTGAGAGAGAGAGATGGGTAGAGTGTGGCTGGAAGAGTCAGTGAATTATGAAAGTATCTCTTTAATAAGAAGCATAAGGGATAAGAAAGGACCGTAAGCAGCTCTTACCAAAAAAAAAAAAAAAAAAAATTATAATGGTAAAGATATTGTATAAAAATACTATTTCAACTTTCATTCCATTTTCATTGCGAGGTGGTAGGTGGCTGCGTGAAGAGGACCCCCCCCCCCAAAAAAAAAAAAAAAAACGCAGCCCTATACACGTCCTGTACTTGCGAATTTTTATGAATACGGTGCTTTATTTATTGTCACAGATCGATAAATTGCTTCGTATTTTATCGCTTTAACTGAGACATGCTTAATTGCTATAAAAGTGAAGACGAAAATATGTAAGCAGTCTTATACACAAAGCCTAAGGGAGGTTACATCAATCTATCTATCCATGTATCTATCTGTCTATTATTTATTCATTTATTTATTTATTACCTCTAGGGTTGTATTATAAACAATATATCCTAATTTCCTTAGGGACTTTTTTTTTTTTTTAATCTTCGTCGTCACTCATATACCTGTCAGACTTTTTACGGCCAAAAAATTGCTAATGAAGACTTTTAATCGGAAGACCGGCCGTGGTCCTGTCGAAATGCTGGCCAAAGTCTGTAATTCCATGCTCAGCTCTCCCTCCCCCTTCCTTCCCAATACCATGCTCAGCTCTCTTCCCCTCCCTTCCCAATACCATGCGCAGCTCTCTCCCCCTTCCTTCCCAATATCATGCTCAGCTCTGCCTGCCTTCCCAGTACCATGCTCAGCTCTCCCTTCCTTCCCTCCCAATACCATGCTCAGCTTCCCCCTCCCATCCCAATACTATGCTCAGCTCTCCCTCCCTTCCCAGTACCATGTTCAGCTCTCCTTCCCTTCCCAATACCCACGTATCCCAGCCCAGCAATAAATACAGACTAACGTGACAAAGGCTTTACTGTTTCTTAATGCCACCGCTATGAGATATTGGCTACTTTCTTTGGAGTGGGAGGGAGGGGGAAGAAGGGACAGGAAGACGGTGAATGAGAGGGAAGAGGGAATTGAGGGGGGGGAGGAGGGATAGAGAGAGGAGGGGAGAGACAGAGAGGGGCAGAGAAATTGAGAACGGAAGAGGGTAAGAGGGTACGGACAACAATTAAGTCAGCTTAGCACAAATGGAGATGGGTGAGGAGTAACTAGGCTCACTGTAAAAGGGGAAGCCGAGAAAACAGATGAAGACAAAGTGGATTGATTAGGCAGAGTAACGAGAAAAGGGGGGGAAAAGGGAGAGTAGGGGAGACTTCGTGCCTTATTGCAAACGGGAAATGAATGGTGATGATGGGATGGAATTAATGGTAATGGTGGTAAAAACAGTCAGTGGAAGGAGTGTGAGAAAGAAGAAGTGCCAACGTTGAAATGAATAGGGAATTTGGACAGGAAGTAATGATGATGATGATGATGATGAATGGGGAATTAGGACAGGAATTGATGATGATGATGATGACGAAGTGGTGATTACGGAACGGAATCTCGATAATTACAAACAGTGAAATGGAGTTAATGGTTAAAATCCAAAGGCAGTAATTGGATGTAGTGAAAGTAGTAGTAGTAGTAATAGTAGTAGTAGCAGTAGTTACAACCCCAGGCTTATCTGAACGTGAACCCAGTGGACTGCAGGCTTAAGTTGCCCTTCTGCAGTCCGCCATCCTTATTTCAGGGGATAGGGAGGTAGCTGAGAGACATTTGTATACCAGGCAGGGGAGACGCCCAGTTACATCAGTACCACCACGTGGAGGCGTCCCTCGTCGATACCGATATGGTGAGAAAAACAGAAAAACGAAAATGTTAGGCTTGAGGGTGGGTGGGCTGTCGTGGGTAGCAGGGTTGTTACTTAGTAGGGATAAAAATGCACTTCAGTTATCTGCTAAAGCCATTCAATAGATATAAAGCACCGGGCAGTAGATATAAAGCCTAAAGTACAATAGACATCAATAGACTGGATTAGCAAGAAGGGAAGGGAGCTACTGTACTTGGAAAATGGCCACAGAAATGAAGCCGGTATTATCCGTTTTCTTTAGCGCCCCCTATAGCTATCCTCTCCTCTGCCTTTGAGTTAGGGAGAGACAGACAGTCAGACAGATACATATAGATAGACAGATGGAAGGACGGATGAATGGATTGGTACATTAAAAAAAATAGACAGCATAGCAGGCACTAAGGAATTGAAATAGGTTACGAAACAGACAGATAGATAAATCAATTAATAGATAGATAATTAGATAGGTAAGTACGCTGATAGATAGATTGATGGATAGACGGAAAAACAGACAGAAAGGATAACAGACAAGAATGAATTACAGATTGCACCTTTGGCATGAAGCGACTGGATTAGGAAGGAGGAAGAGAAGGAAGGGGACTGCTTAAGAAATGTCCACCCAAGTATTCCCATTATCATTCTTCTTTAGTGCCTTCTACAACTGCTGTCTTCCCTGTCTTCTGTATCACTCTCAGTCCTCCTTCTCTCTGTATTGGCTCTCCCCCTTCCCTTCCCCTCCTCTGTATCACTCTCCCCTTCCCTTTCTTCTGTATCACTTTCCCCCTCCCCCTCTTGTTTATGTCACTTTCCCCCTCTTCTATTACCCTCAGCCCTCTCCCTCTATATCACTCTCAGCCCTTCCCCCATTTCTGTATCACTTTCCCCTCCCCCACTCTCCTATATCACTCTCAACCCTTCCCCTCTCTTCTGTATCACTCTCTACCCTTCCCCCCTCTTCTGTATCACTCTCAGTCCTCCCCCACTTTCTATATTGTTCACTCCCCTCCACCCTCTTCTGTATCACTCGACCCTCCCCTCCCTCCCCCATACGTAGTCTTTTTCCCCTTCCTCCTCAGTTTCGCTCAATCACTCACTCCCTCACAGACCCTTCGGTATAAGGTAATAAAATCGTCTGGCTCCAGAAAAAAAAGAAAAAGAAAAGAAAAGAGATAAAGAAAAAAGGAACTGTACGAAAAAAAGTTAATGGAGACTATTCTAAATACATTCTGTACACTTACGAAACTCAGGCGTAATATTCTGAAAAAAAAAAAAAGTGTATTGGATTAAGACCACATTACTGGAATTCCGAAAGTTATTGCTCACTGTCTCTTAATTTATCGTTATGGGGTGGATCAGTATTTATGTCCACACTATACCGTTCCATTTCGTCCTCTCCTTAATTCACCGCATTATCAGTCGCCTCTCTCTCTCTCTATTCAGAAAAACTAAGCGTGAATTCATTATCCACGTCCTCCACTTAATCCAGCGAATTATGTGGTATCATCATCATCATCATCTGTCCACGCCCTTCAGTTACTCCAACGCACTGTGCATCATCATCATCATCATCATCATCATCATCATCATCATCATCATCATCATCATCATCATCATCATCATCATCATCATCATCATCATCACTGCCCGCGTCCTCTAGTTATCCCCAGCGAATTGTACAGTACCTTCATCATCATATCATATCATATCATATCATATATCACCACCACCACCACATCATCATATCATATCATATCATATCATATCATATATCATATCATATATCATATATCATATCATAATCATATATCATATCATCATCACCACCACCACCACCATCATTTTCCTCCTCCTCCTCATCATCATCATAATCATCATCATCATCATCATCTTTCTCACGTAAAGATGCGGTGAGGTACTTTTCACCAATTCAAAATAGGATACAGGAAGTACAAAAGAAAAAGATCTATCAATACCAGGCCCGTGAAATGGGACGCACAATCATTCGCACATTATTTAAGCTCCCGGAACCCTAGTGTCATCCACAATATGTTTCTCATTATTATTATTATTATTGTTATTATTATTATTATTATTATTATTATCGTCATCATCATCATTATTATTGTTATTATTATTATTATTATTGTTATGCTGCGTTATTATTATTTTATATTATTATTATTATTTTGTATCCAGGTAAAAATAACCACTATAATACCTGTCGTATTTAACCAACCTTTAAGCACCCATTTTCTACGTATTGCGCCTCCTTATTAATTTCCGCCTCGTCCCTGCGCACCCACCGATACAAATAGGGACCTGGGTGTTTAAGTGACTGTTGCATCTCAGTAGGAAATGGATTGGACTTGGTAAATATGGAATGCTTACTTACTGACCCTCGTTTGGTCGATAGGCACTTATTTAAACCCTCTTTTTCCTCTGATAATATGTAGAGTACCTATCCAGAACTTGATAATTACGTTTATTTTCTTCTGTCCCCCCCTAATCGCCCTCCCAGCACCCATTTTCTGTATACAAGACGTTTTCGGCACCAGACCTAATATCTTCTTTTCGTTTTGTGAATGACCCCTCCTCCTCCCTCATCATTTATCATACTATAACCCCTCTCCACTGTACCCCCACCTACTTCCTCCTGTACCATCCCCTTCCCCTGTAGCCTTCCCCTAACCTCCTTTCGCTTAGATCTCCCCCTCCCTACTTGTAAATCCCCCCCCCCCCCACTCCTCCTCCTTCTCTCCTATAGCTTTCTCATTTTCTATCATCACTCCTCCCTCCTGTAATCCCCCCCTCCTCACTCCACTCCTGTAATCTCCCTCATCTTCCTGTAATCCCCTGCCTCCTCCAGTAGTTCTCTCCCCTCCCTTGTACCTTCCCCTCTACTAAAGCCCTCCTTCCCCTTCCTGCTAATCCCCTTTCCCCTCTTGTATTTCCCTTCCTGTACTGTAGTACCTCCCACCTCTCTTAGCACTCCCCTCCCATCATATCTCCTATTTCTCCATATCCCAACACTGAAGCCCCCCTTCCATTCCCCCTCCCCTTAACAGTCCCCCCCCCTTCTCCTACAGTACCCCTTCTCCTCTAGTACGCCTCCCTCATGTATAGGCTACTTATTCTTCCTCCACCATCTATAGTGTTGTCTTCCCAGCTTCTTCCCTCTCCCTTAGCTTCCCCATCTCTCCCTCAGCTTCCCCCTCAGTTGCCCTCTTTCCGCCAACTTCCCCCTCTCCCTCAACTTTCTCCCTCATTCCCCCAACTTTCCCCTTCTCTAAAGTTCCCCCTCTTTCTCTGTTTTCATACCTTCCTTCAACGTTTCCCCTTTCCCTCAACTTCTCCCTCTCTCCCCAACTCCTCCCTCTCCACCACCTCTCCCTTCTCTCCCTCATCTTCCCCCTCCTCTCTCCCTCAACTTCCTCCTCTCTCCCCAACTTCCCCTCTCCCTTCAATTTCCCCTTCTTCACCAGTAAAGCATCCTCTCCTCCAACTTTCCCCCTCCCTCTCCCGCAGCTCCTCTCTCTCACATCTTTCCCCCTTCTCCTCCAACATTCCTCCACCCTCCCTCTCCCCCTGGCACCTCCCTGTCCCCCGTCCTGTCGCCAGCACCTCCCCAATTACAGCAGTGGCCGGTATTTATGTGGGCGTGTGTGCCATAACTCGCCACTTCCGTCCCGGCCTGCGCCATTAGTCTACCTGCGCCACCAAGACCCTCCTAAACCAAGATAAAGCCGGATAAACCATTTCATTTTGATCGTGATAAAGCGACAGTGAACGCGTCTGGCGAGAGGGTGCAGGCAAAACAACACCAAAACACTGTCAGTATCGTGATACAATTTTGCAACCTGGAAATATCCTCTAGAAAATTCAGCCGCAACACTGATTATATTTAAACGCGTTTTAAAATATTTCCGGTTCATAAATTGTAAAGAATTCAGAGAAGTATTAAAGTGAATAACCACCTAATATTCTTAATGCTTTTCAAATTGTGTAGTATATAAAATCTTCATACCATAATTTGGCTCGATGCTTATTGGCTCAGAAACTTATTACGTGAGAGCACATAGGAGTACAGTACATAGGGAGTACAGATAACATGAAGCCTGTTGGTCCGTAACTTTATTACGTGAGAGCACATAGGAGTACAGTACATAGGGAGTACAGATAACATGAAGCCTGTTGGTCCGTGAGGTTATCATTTATTTATTTTTTTTTATTTTTTTTTATTTTTTTTTATTTTATTTTATTTTTTGTAAAGGCTCCAGCTTGCTTGCATGTGTCGGCCTTGGTCACCTAATGGCCGCTTTCCACGCTGCTTAATCTTTGTTGGAAGAAAAAGCTAATTTTACTTAGATATGACCGACGTGTAAGAGAAAAGGATAGAGAAGGGGAAGGGTGCAATGAAGTGGATATACTGAATAGCAAACACGGTCAACATGCTTATATATGGAATTATTACAGCTATAAGTAAAAGACAAACGAGTTCAAAGGAAGACAGACCCAGGGAATCTCACGGTAATGGTATAAACGATAAGGTACAGACCATGATATATTCCTTCACACGTATCGGCCAAATTTATGCAAAAGATGGATTACTTATTTATTTAATCTTTTCCATTGTTTAATGTTAAGTATGATGCCTGTTAGTGTAGAGGTTTGAGGCGCTGGTCGTTCATGTACCACACCCAAATATGGATCCACAATAGACTGAGGGTTATTAGATCATCTCATTTCACCAGAGGAGTAGGCGAGATGCCCGTCCTTAATAACTTCACTCCCGTTACGTTATTCTGTATTCTTGCTCTATCTAAGCGATTTTATTCCGAGACATTTCAAACTGGAGAAGCTAGATAATACCCCGTAATGCCGTTTCACTTATAGATATCCTTCCTAAGTTGACCTTCCTAAGTTTAATATTATCGTCGTATCAACAAGTAAATACTAAAGGATATCATTTTATTGTTACTATTGTTGTGTCTCCAGGCTTATCTGAACGTGAACCAAGTGGACTGCAGGCTGAAGCTGCCCTCCTCCTTCAGCCCATGATCCTTCTTTAGTGGAATAGGGAGGGAGTTTAAAGACGCTTATATGACTACAATGCAGCCGTTTGGTTTTATAAGTGCCACCGCGTGAAGTCGTCCCTCCTCAGCACCACACCATCGGAAGGAAGGGGCTAGATTTTCCGAACAGCGGCAGCGAGAGTCACTACCCTTACACCTCGCTGAGGGTAATAGGCGACCGACTGTAACTGCTTCACAAATAAGCCATGTAGAAGGAGAGCAAACACATCCCCACCCCTCTCCTTCCCTCACATAAAACCAAGGGGCCTACTCTCGTGGATTTAGGGTTTGTAGCACCTCTTCCATAGCGATTTATTTGGCGCACTATATCTTAGCAGTCCAGCCCTGTAACACAAGCGCTAACACACCCTCACTCCTCTCCTTCCGTCACAGCACCAAAGGCCCTGTTCTTATGAGCGTGGGAGCCTTTGTAGCACCTCTTCCTCTGCGATTTATTTAACATGTACCTTATCCCTTTTATGGTCGGGACAGCGCTGGTATTGCATTTAACGCCAGACGATTTTATTAAGAGTGAGACATAGAAGCCTTAGGACGTTAATATTGCTACCATTAACCTTGTCATAGTCGGGGCAAATTCAGTATTCTGTTCCTACTAACGTCAGACGATTTTATTCAGCTGAGAGAGAGCCATAGGAGCCTGTGTGTTGATACTGTTACCGTTAACCCTTTCGTAGCCAGAGCAAGTTTTATTATTCCATCTTAAATAAAGCGAGATTATTTTATTTACCTTAGTGAGTCGCAGGAATTAGAATTTTGAGAATCGCAAATTGGATGATCTAACTTGGCTTAAGATATTAGTGCCAGTCGGGTCCCACTTAGGAAGATTAATGGGTATAAGTAGACATTGAACACATACACATTATCCGATTTCACATGATCCTCACCTAAAGTAATTTTGGCGTCACTGATGAGAGACTGTTGTGGATTTTGGTTCTAAATTGAGGTGCTGGAGAGGGACGCCTTCAAGTGGTGGCACCAGTATGACCGGGCGGTGGGACTGCCCGGCTCTACAAATGTCCCTCAGTTCTCTCCCTGTCTCTGTGATAGGAGGATAGTGGAATGCAGAAGAGGCTCATTTTAAGCCTGTAGATCACTGGGTTCACATTTCAGAAGAGCCTGGTGTTGCAACTACTACTATTGCACCTCTCTTAAATCCTCGTTTCTGCCAGATGGTTTTATTGAGCTAAAGTTAAGTTTCTCGCAGTAAATAATTCAATGGAGATTATTTTTTAACCCTTTCACTTGGAGTTAAATGGGCCACAGGTGTCTGTTTGAATTTAGGACTCGGTGTAATTGGCCGTGTGGAGAGAATGGAGAACGAAAGACTAACGAGAAGACTGTATGTGAGTGAGGCGGAGGGGGAGACCGAGGTTGAGATGGGGGGATGGGGTGGAGATAGAGAGGAGAGTAGGAGGGATGGCAGCGAAATGGTAGAGGGCTGGACCAGTGGGAGACGATTTGTTTATGGCCGCCTCTTGCGATATATTACTCATGGAAATCCAGGAAGATAACAGAGTAGCCTTATCAGCAACTACATGGCATACTGTAATTAGCCACTGTATTTGTCCAACAGTAGTAAAGCTTTAAATAATAACACTACAAAGCTCTTATTTTAACACTCCAACGCTCTTATTGTAACACTCCAAAGCTCTTATTTTAACTCTCATGCTCTTATTTTTACACTCAAGCGCTTATTTAAACACATAAGCTCATATTTTAACGCTCAGTTTCTTATTTGAAAACTCAGGCTCTTATTTGAACACTCTCTAGCTCTTATTTTATCGCTGGAGTTCTTATTTTAACACTCGAGTTCTTATTTTAACACTTGGAAGCTCTTATTTTAACACAGTCAGGCTCTTAGTTTAACACACTTGAAGTTCTTACTCAAACACTCCAGCTCTGATTTTATCACTGCCAAGCTCAAATTTTTAACATCCAAACTCTTATGATGATTCACATGTTACCTGAATAAAATCGTCTGGCGTCAGCTGGAACAGAGCACTGGAGCTGTCTTGACCGTGAGAGGGCTGATGGAATCCACGGAAATTCACATAGACTATTAACGACTGCGCAAAAAACTGTCATTACTTACAGGTCTGAGACAAGGATAGTCTTGGATTTTTATGTAGCGTCACTGAGGTGGTGAATTAATCCCAGTTTATACATTAATGTCCAGACTGTTGTTATTATGACTCTCAGCTTCATCTCCTAAAACTCAAAAGGAGGATGGTGGACTGCTGAAGGAGGGTAACTCAAGTCTGCAGTCTGCGTGGTTCACATTTCAAGTGAACCTGGAGCCACAACAACAACAACAACAACAACAACAAAGACAGCTACTACTACTACTACTACTACTACTACTACTACTACTACTACTACTACTACTACTACTACTACTATTGTGTTCACTTTCACAAGGCATAAAATTGCCATCTCTCCGTCTTGAACATGAGCTGTAACGAAAGATTAAAACTGGATAATGGTGCTAGTTACAAGGAAGTTCTTTCTCCATATTCTTGGTTACTATTGTTGTTTTCCCCACTAAAATATGAGCAAGATGCAGGTTGTCTCATATTTACTGTGGTGCATGGCGGTGTGGGCAATATGTGTGTGAGGGAAGGCACTCCGGCCCCGTCATTACGTGGAGTGGCTGGCAATATCCTGCACACCAACACACAATTTCCCGCAGCGCTGATAATTATCCCGGTTGGTGCATTTTTTCAGTCAGCGGAACCAGCAACCATGCTTTTGTTGCTTAAACACTTCGACCATTGCAGGAGAGGGACGCCTTCATATGGTGGCACTGATATAACTAGGCTGTGGAGCTGCCCGGTCGTACAAACGCTCCTCAATTCCTTCCCCATTCCCCCAAAAGGAGGATTTTGGACTGCAGGAAGAGAACAGCTTAAGCCTGCAGTTCACTGGGCCCACATTTCAGATGAAGCTGGAACTTCAGCAGCAGTAACAACTACTGTTACTACTACTACTATTGATAAGAGTAAAAAAAAATAATAATAATAATAATAAAACACCACTCTGATGACGGTTTAATTCAGGAAAGTGTTTTAGAATTGGACGGGTTAAGTGTAGCTCATCAGTTTCTGTACTAGAATTATTTCGTACCGTAAGTTAAGTAAAATCGTCGTGAGGTAACAGGAATAAACATATCGTAAGTCGTCATAATCAAAGGGTTAAGCGTTTCACTGCACTGACGCCTGTTTCATTTTATGCTTACCATCTCTAGACCAGAAGCTTCCAAACTTTTCCTGGTCATTCACCACTTTTGCCAGAATATCTTAGATGATTCCCTCCGCCCTGAACTCCAGAATTTGAGAATTAAATGACTCGATTAATCTTGAGTTATTCGCCTCCATTTAGCACTTCTTCTTAACGTGTAAAAGAAATCGAGCGGTATGATGGAAATTTTTACACAGTTTTGGGAATATTTTAGAGCTCTTGTACTTCATCGTAGCGTGACAATTATTTGATGACCATAATTCTGACCTAGCTCTTAAAAAAACACACATGAAAAGCCATAAAAACATTAGATCATAATATATATATCAAATCAACAACCAGGAGCACATTAGAAAGGCTATTTTGGCCATTTTTTGCTAATGTGTTTGTTCCTCACCACCAATAATGGCCAAATCCTCCCCATGTCCAAAATTAACCCATGTCCAAAATCTCACCATGTCCAAAATCCGAAGTGTTCAAAATCCTCAGTGTCCAAAATCCACCATGTCCAAAACCCCCAATGTCCAAAACCCCCAATGTCCAAAACCCCCAATGTCCAAAAAAACCCATGTCCAAAATCCCCCATGTTCAAAATCCCCTCCATGTCCAACCTCTCCCGCACATTTGGAAACCTCTGCTCAGGATATGTAATGCAGCTCTGCAGAGACTTAAAGAACTGCAGTGTGGAAAAGTTAGGTATAGCCCTTTTTAACCTCTGAATTACTGTGGGTTTCTTCTTAAGCTAAATAGAATCTTTTGACAGCAAGAAGGCATTAATAAAAAAAAGAAAATGCAGCCAGATTCAAGAGGTTTATTATCATCATCAAGCAGTGAAATAAATCCAACTTAATCCCACCTTTACTATATAATAAAATATCCATCCCTCTTCACAAGTCTGAAAAAATTGAACATCATCATCAGTGAACTACACGATATAGAAAAACATTTATAGTGGTTTCAGGAAAGAGTTTAAGGGGGGAAAAATTGGTTAATATAGCTTCATGGCACGATGATGAGGCCCACTGACACATCGTTATAATCTCGCTAATACCACTTCGTTTTTAATTCGAGAGTTCTGTACTAAAGACTGAGAAATATGTGAGTGGTGGTACGTAATGTTAAGTGTTGGTGAGTGGGAGAATTGATACGCCCCAGGGAACGGGGTGAAAGAGAGAGAGAGAGAGAGAGAGAGAGAGAGAGAGAGAGAGAGAGAAACTGGTAGTCTTACGTATTCAGGCAATTTTTTGAACTGATAGCTACTTAATAATCATATTGAGTTAAAAAAAAAAAAAAAAAGCGTTTTGTTTTTTACTATAGGATATATTGTTATTCGGAATTCCTGGGGAGTAACTTAAGCGACTGATCTGACTAGGGATCGTTTAACTTATCGTTTTACAAGTTAACTAATTTAGCTCTCTTGTAGAAGTTACCGATCGAGCTAATTACTTGCCCCTCGCTGACGTAGCCTGTCCCCTGTCACAGTAGGCGTAAGGAAAGAACATCGTCTGCCAACCCAAATAAGGTGAAATGTCATATACCTACCAAGTATATATTTTTATGGATGAGCATTTGGAGAGAGAGAGAGAGAGAGAGAGAGAGAGAGAGAGAGAGAGAGAGAGAGAGAGAGA
>JAGKTI010012821.1:0-23989 GCA_018397915.1 Birgus latro
AGGAGAGAGGAGAAATGGAAAGACCAAGGAGGGGGCCAGATAAATTGGTGAGACTGCATGAGGGATGGGGGCATGGAGTGGCTGGTGGAGGCGTTCTTGAGTAGGGATGGAGGGCACTAGCGTAAGGGGAGGAACACTAGCATCTGTTTTGTTCCTTGCCACATGAGGAAACAAGAGAGGCTGACCGCTTTGGAAATTTTGGAGCGCTATTACCATTTTGTTACCCTGCATATTTACCCCACAAAACTCAAACTAATTACAACTTGCCCAGGAATCCTAGGTTAATATCGATCTGGGTGTATTTTAAGACTCGGTAGAAGCTACGTTTATAGTTAAACTTGTGGAATTACGAATTTGAGTTTGTGTTTACGTCTACTAGCGGGGTTGGGATGTAAGCGACCCGGGAATGTGGGATTTCGACCTTTGTACTTGCCTCCCGCTGACCAATTTTGGGATTACTGCCCAGGTCTGTGGGATGGTAGGGCTGTGGGAGTTTAGGGATTATAAAACTTAACGCCGTCTTACCCCTGAACCATGTATACACTTTCAGTGTTGTCGTAATAAGTCACAAAATTACGCTGTGCGCCTATAGAATACGCGTTTTCACTCCACCCTGCTTAACCTCTCCTTGGTGACCCCTCTTCCCGTGATTCATGAGACAGACAGAAGGGATGTATTTGTGAGAAACTCTTGTTTTTTGTTGTGCCTGGGCATCATTATCAGGCACTAATCTAAATCCCCACTTTTTCGTTTTCAGGAGGGTTTAAGTTAGGTTATGCTAGGTTAGGTTAGGTTAGGTTAAATTATGTTAGTTTGTTAGGATCGTTATGTTAGGTGAGGTTATATTAGGGGAGGGTAGACTTGGCTGTTCGAACTACTACAAAGCCCGAGAGCCTCCTAAGTGACAGTCCATTCTGCTAGTCTCTTTGACCCCCTCACATGTGGCCAGATGACCTCCTCCCCTCCTAATCCGTGTGCCCCCATTGACATTGGCCATAACTCAGGGTGACCGCTGTGGCATAGGGTCAGGGGGCAGGTCAGGGCGGGTTAGGGGAGGGTAGGAGGGGGAGATCATCGAGTACAATTTAAAATATGTTAGAAGAGCAGAAGAACGTAACTTTGAGATGCGTGGGGATATTTTAAAAGGAGATGGCAGTCGTACTACCTATGAACTGTCGCATATTTCCGACATCGTAGAAGTAAGGCGTGGTTTTCATTGTCTTCGAAGTTCCTTTTTTTTTTCTTTTTTCCCCTCGTCGTTCTTCAAGTGCCCGTTCTAGTCCCGGCCCCGTGAGAACAGTTTTGGCCATGCTAAAACGAAAATTTTTTCTAGGTTTTTAAACCAAAGTTGGTGCAGTAGTTCAAGTGCCCCTCACGGGAAAATGTAGCGTATTTGAAGACAGTAGGTTAAATGTCTAAGCAACAGTACAAGGTTAAAGCTGATCATTTGCTGCGTCCCTCATCTTTAAATTATGTTCCTGAAAATGGAACGATTTCCTTATGAGCTACTTTTATAGAATTCCAACAAATCTGATGAAAATCAGATAAAAACTAACATGGCTAGAACTGTTCTCATAGAGGTCGTGAGAATAGTTCCGGCCCCGTGAGAACCACTCAGGTCATGCTATTGAGAAGACTTATTCTCCGATATTTAAAAGGTTTGGTGGAATTGTTCATGGATCGCTCATGGCGAGTCTAACCACGTTTGAGAATAGGTTTAACGTCAAGAATACAGGGCAAGGAAAAAACTGATCTTGGGATATATCATTTTTCTCTAAAACTTTTTTCAAAATCCGGATGCCTCCGCCACCCCTTCCACCAAACATTATTAATATAAGAGAGAAATGCTCGCTTCAGCATTACCGGAATTAAACTCACGGCGGCCGTGAGAATTGTTTCAGTTTGGGAAGACGAATTTTTTAAAATCCGTTTTCAATCAAATTTGGTAGAGGTGTTGGAGGGTAGTCAAGGGTGAAACCGACAAATTTTCAGAATAATAAGTTAAAGATCATGGTCACAAGGCAAGGTTGACTTTGAGTTTACATTTGTCCTTGCCCTTTGACCTATTGATCTCAAATATACAATGTTTTCTGAGTAATCAGTCTCTCTCTTTCTCCCTCTCTATCTCTCTCTCTCTTCCCCCTACAGAAAGCAGTAAATATTTAGCAAAAACCACAACTGAAATTAAAAGTATTTTAAAGCTTTCTATTTATATCCCACCATTTTCTGGCACTTTTCTTTTGTGAAACCTCTACCCCAAATTATCTCCTTCCCCTCCTTGGGGCAATTAGTCCTCGTCGGGTCATTAACCCCAGGGATCATCGCAACATAAGTGTCTTACAAGAAAATATTAGTAGTTTAACTGAAGTTCGAATAGAAAACATCAAAATGCTTGAACTCTAGTTGTGGCTTTTGGTAAATATTATTTGAAACACCACCACCACCACCAGAAACCACCAGTTACCACTATCACCAGACGATTTTTTTTTTAAAGAAATTGTAGGTTTAAAAGTTATTATAGACATAAGCAACATATAGTTTTCATTTTCACCTCAGCCTGAGACACAGCAAATATAATTTCCATGGTTAAGTACCGTATGGGTTTGTGGGAAGTTACTGTGGAATGGTTAAGTTTTCATACTTATAATTATATACAGTACCGGTAAATATTGTCTGGATAATTTGCCCCTTTGAGTAACTTTGAGGATGTGTGATTGATTTGAGTAGGTGTGAGTAATTTTGGGGATTGTTTTGAGCAGCTTTGAGTAGATCTGGGTATGTATTGGTGGCGTTGAGAGGACGTAAACAAACCCAGGGTCCACGTTGTGTAGGTGGCAGGAGTTGAGATGAGCGCTACTGAGAAAGCAGGTTTAGTTCTCAGTTTTCGTGATAGTAATGCTCCTAGCCAGGTACGAGATTCTTTATTTTGTCTCTTATATATTACAGACAAAAATGGCGAGGTTTTCTACCTGATCCAATTCTACGGTTCTGTCTTAGACTATAGGCTATACTGCTGACGAGAATGACGAGGATTTTTAAATTACTGTACTCTGTATCCCCAGCCATACCTCAAGAGCTTCAACAAGAGACCATTAGGAGAATCCCAAGATGGCCCACCACTCATTAAATGGAAAAGGGTTGAGAGTGGTCCACCTAGTAAGCAAAAAAGGACGGAGAGTGGTCCACCCAGCAAGCGGAAAAAGGATGAAAGTGGCCCCCCCAGTGGACAGGAAAGGGATGAAAGTAGTGCAGATGAAGACCAGACTCCTGATACAGCAACCATGCCTACCTCTGTGGAAAATGAAGCCGAGGATACTAAGAACTACGTCTCGTCATTGTTCAGTGGTAATCCAGAAATTCCTTATATTCCATCAGCCACGGTTACGAGGATTTCAGAGAAGGTTTTTTCTGAAGACTCGTTTGGCAGCTTAAATATTGCTCCACAAATAGTGAGTATTGGTTTAATCAGTGTTGTAACTGCCTGAATTTTATTATGATCCTATTGTCAAGAGGAGTCAGCTAAGATTTTTTTTTTATTTCTTGAAAACGCAGTTATATACATAAATATTGACCCTCAATTTGTGAGTATTGATTCAGTCATATTTTATAATATTTTATTCCTTGAGTTAAATAATAAACATACTTTCAAAGGGCAATCAGTGTCAAGAATCATCAGCATTTCAAGCATGATGCATGGTTTCCTATTCTCCTTTTTAATTTCATGTTGTAGGTTGTAGAGTATAATTAATTAATAGAGTAGCTAATGGATAATCACTTCAGTACAGGGATGTCTTGTATTATTGTATTCTTTTGCAGTTGATTTTATACAAGTTAGACTCTTAGTAGTGAAGGGTTTAGAAATAGTCTCCGTTAGCCTTGTTGCTACTACCAGATTTTTTTTTTCTTTTTTATGTACAGTATATACTGTATATACTGTAGGTTAGGAAATTTATATATATATTAGGCTGTAATTAATCCCCTAAGTCAGAGGATGTTTGAATCTTGTTCATCAGATTATTTTAATCAGCATAGAGATTTTTTTATAATATGGGGGTGATTTGTTTGTGGCCACCCCTTTCTGGATTAAGACATCTGGGAGGAGATAGATAGATAGTGTTAAGGAATGTTATAATATGATTTAGACCGGACATTTTTAAATGAACTGCTTAGGCATAGCCAAAATCAACCTCTTTGCCTGTAAAGATCGCATTTGAGCCAGTATGCATGGGAACGGTTTTATTGTGAAATTCTTTCCCTTTCCTTTTGATTTTATTCACCTTAGGATAGTGTCTTTAAACTGGAAAAGTATGAGAACCCTTTTTATTCTGAATAAAATTATGTATGGTATCAGGAAAAATAAACGGGATAAAAAATAGATTCTGGAGGTTTAGTTGAATATAATTGTTAGTTAGTAGCAAGAACAACGTACAAATTACCGGTATGTCATAAAGCCGAAAGGATGAAAGTTCTTTTTCTTTATATATATAGGTGTCCAATGTGGAAAAGCTGGGATTCACCTCAATGACCCAGGTGCAAGCCAAGAGCATTCCTCCCATCCTGGCTGGCCGAGACACACTGGTTAAATCTCAGACAGGCTCTGGGAAAACTCTTACTTATGCCATTCCCATTGTACACAATCTCATGGTGGTAAGTGTAGATGCAAATGGACAGGTACAGTATTGTGGGAAAATATATGGTAGATCATGGTACTTGATATAAGGCAATTTTGTGCATTAAATGTGTTGTTACTAAGATATCAGTAAGCAGCCTATGGAGTTACAGTCCCCATAATATACGGTCTACTCTGTTTAATATATTTTTGGCAACGCGTAATGCCGTTATCAAAAGATGATCCTCAAAACAGCACAGGAAAGATTACTTTAGTACAGTATTTAAAAGAAAGCACTTGGATATGGTTACATAATAACTGTTTATCCCAAGGAAAAATTATATCCACATTCAGCTAAATGTTCCACTGGCACTTGTTGGAGGTGGGTATTATTTTTCTTAGGTGAAATGTAGTTATTAAATGTCTGAGTATTTCACATAGTTATTTTATAATGTTTTCAGTATCAGGTCTCATACAGTACCAGTTAATGCCACCTTGTTGTTGTATTGGGTTAATCTACACTGTAAATCAGGTTATAAATTTAGAAACACACTTCATAATAGGTTGCCATATTTTCTTAACTGAGAATAACTCATAGTATTTTTTTTTTTTCCAGTAAATTAGTTTTTATTGTTACAAATTGCAGGTGCAGTCTTAGATTTTATGCTTATTAACTTAGAATATCTGTACCTCAGTACAAGATTCATTGCTATATAAAGCACGTTAAAACTTAAGCTTCAAACTACTACTGTATGAGTGAATTCAGGTCTGGTATTGATACATTGGAAAAAAGGAGTGTGAAGGAACTTGTACTTAAGACTGTCCTAAACACAAGACCATTAACTGAGTACATGTTGCAGTGTAAGGAACGTGTGCATCGGAGTGAAGGTGTCCTAGCACTGGTGGTGGTACCAACCAGAGAATTGGCCTTGCAGAGCTACCAGTGGTTTGACAAACTGTGTAAGGTATGTATTTTTAAGTACAGTAGAGTCAGTTATCAGAGTTATGTATATCTGCCCTTTTGTAACCCAGATTTTGAATGGGAGAGAGAGCTTATTATGTGTGTGTATATGGATAAACAGATGAGTAGCCTGGGAAGTGAAGTCTGTGTTTATACAGATTTAGCTGGGCACAATACCTATATGGTAATACTTTTGCTATTGCAGTCATGTGTGTGGGTTGTGCCTGGTTACCTTATTGGTGGTGAAAAGAAGAAGGCAGAGAAAGCTCGTCTGCGGAGGGGCATTAACATCCTTGTGGGAACTCCTGGGCGCCTCATTGACCACCTCCACCGCACCAAGTCCCTCAGTCTGGCCAATGTTAAGTACCTGGTGATTGATGAGGCGGACCGACTTTTGGACATGGGTTATGAAAGGAGTCTTACCAGGTCAGTTGTTGAGGGAGAAATAACGATTTGTTTTGAAAGGCTTTGTATTTGCATGCTTTAGCCTTGTTCATATGGTGGAGGCTGACATATTATGCCATCTCTGGCAGCGCATATCTTTTTAAATCCTTTATCCCCGAGATCATTTTGTAGGACCCCATCTCAAGTCTTCTTCGGGCTACCTCGTGGTGGTCTGCCCTCCACAGTCACACTTCTAAATCTTTTCACCCAGTTTTCATCCTCTATTCTTTCCACATGTCCAGACCACCTGTCGTAAAAAATATTATGTCGTGATTTGTAGCAGCCGTGGCTCAGTGGGTTAGAGCGCTCCGCTCTGGCCGTAGGGTCGGAGGATCGAATCCACCCAAGGGTCATTGGTAGACATCAGGAAGGGCATCCGGTCATAAAATGCTACACGCTCCAATCCAAAAAGGCTGACGCATGCAAGCATGTTGCAGCCTTCAAAAACGAAACTAAACGAAACGATTATTAGTACAATAATGTCTGTACCTTGTTTATAGCCATCCATTTGTAGTTCCCCCCCCCCCATCATCGTGCTCCTAGTAATGGATTTTCCTTCAGTAGAAAATAATGAAAATTTGCTGAAACCATTAAAAAAAAAGAAGAAGAGGAAGGGCACTGTCATATTCATTATGCTTACAGTTACTACATTTTCATCTTGTAAAAAAAATTTCTGGTTTAGGTCAGATGGAGATTGTTCAACACAGGTAGTCCTATGTGTGTAATGTTGACTTACATTTTTCTCATAACAGTATCATTGAGACCCTGAGAGAACATCAACCTGACTTAGGAACTGCTAGGCAGACCATCATGCTGTCAGCCACACTTTCTGCAGGTGTAGAGAAACTAGCAGGTATGAAGGCAGTGTTATAGTACTTTACCTGAAATCATGCTGTTATGTGAATGATACATTTTGAAGCAATTACAAAAAATCTTATTACATTATTGTACTCCCTATTATACTTCATAATACAGTACTATTCAGTACACTGTCCTTTGTGTAGTCTGATGATCTTTGCATCCATGAACTGTAATGCATTTTTATTTTTAAAATTTCTTGACATATTCTAGCATTATATACTGAACCATACTGTTCAAGTAAAGAAGATTGTTATCTTTTTTGTCTTATTATTGGTGTCATGAGTTGTTGATATGGATGAATTATTCCCATTACCCACATTTTAAATTATTTATTATGAAGATACAACAGTTTTGGCTTAACTTCAACCTTCTAATATCTTAATTTATAAAGTCATGCTTAAAATGTTGTATATTCAAAATAAACATTGTTTCAGTGCATAGTTTTGATTTTCTGATATGTTTTACATGCTGTACTTGTATTGTGCATTATATAATGGCACTGCAGTTAAAAACTGGCAAGTATATTATTGTTTAATATGTTATTGTTTAATATATTCCATTTTCTGCAGGGATGAGTTTGTTGTCACCTGAGATTATTGACATTAGCCATGGTGAGAACAAGAGCAGTCAGTTGACGACTGAAGCTCTAGCTACTCCAGAGAATCTGACTCATCACTACATTCTGGTTCCAGCCAAACTCAGGCTCGTGACTCTTATTGCTTTTATCCTGTCCAAATGCAAGGTGTGTTGGGTAATACTTAATACTAGTAGTATACATCTTTATTTCTTATTTTGTGTTTGATGTAGTGAGTGCAGTTGTCCTCTATTTTTGGTCCATAACTAGTATTAGCTATTTTAGGTATTTGCTAGGTTTAGGGAAACTTAATCCCTCCAGATTTCAGTGATACATCATACATACTGATGTTTTACTTCTTAGAGAATCCTATTGCTTCAAGTTCTAACTTTCCTTTCTTTAACCTCAGTATATTTCTTTCCAGGTTGTATATCAGTATACACCATATTAGCTTTAGTGGTTAAATCCATTATATATACCCAGATTTTAGGTATAATTAAGGGAACAAGGAGTGGCATAATAGATTGCCAGATTTTTTTTGGTGTTTAGAAACAAAGATGTGTGTATTATTTTTAAGAAGTTATAAACATCACCCCATGATGCACTGGGAGAAGAGTTTAGGGTGGTGATGGTAAGTTGAGATGTGATGCAGAATAAACAAGATTACATTTTTGCTGCCCAGTGAGTTTTATTACATTGACAGGATTCATTGAATGACAGATAGGAAATACTGAATCATGATTCATCCATCCATCCATCATCCCATCCTATGTGGCTCCAATCTTGATTCATTTTTTCTTTATTTTCAGTTTGGAGATGAGAAGAAGATGATCATTTTCCTGGCAACTCAAGATATGGTAGATTATCACACAGCTCTCTTCACTGAGATCTTATCTAAGTAAAGAATGATGGATGTGTGTTTATAATTTGGGTCAGATTGACGAGGATGAGAATAATCCATATGTTAGTCAGTACAGTCCCCGCACATGGCCAAGGCAGCAGTATTCTATTCCAGCTATTGCCAGACTTTAACTTTATTGAGCTGAGAGTGACTCAGGAGTGTTAACACTGTCAATATTAACTGTCATGCATAGGACAGTAGTAGGATGTTATTTCTGCTACTGTCAGATCCTTTTATTCAGGTCAGAGTGGGTTATAGAAGCCTAAGAATGTTTATAGTTAATAATAAAGAAAACTTGTTCTCAAAATCTTCTCAGTTATGGGAAGAAGACTGAGAAAAAGTCATCCCTGCTGAGACGTGCAGAGAAAGTGCTGGCAGGAGAGGAGGATGAAGGAGAGGGCAGTGAAGACGAGGAAGACATTGAGGAGGAGGATCAGGAGCAGGGAGGATCAGGAAGGGAAAACAAGGATGGTATTCTCTTCCAGAAGTTACACGGAAGCATGACTCAAAAGGTTAGTTGTTTTGTTCATTCATTACAGTGATACATATTTTAACCCTTGATCTTACTAGATAGTTACATTCAGGTACAAGGAGAGTCAGGAAGGAAAATCTTGGATTTTATTGTACTGTATTTAAAAAGTTACGGTAGTGTAAGAAGAATTTGTTTACTTTATGGCATACAGTTCCATTCTTTTCTCAGTGTTCTGTATTAGCTTTAGAAAATATGTAAAACTAAGTATTTTAATTGAAAGGTTGAGCTGTGTAAATCACAAATGATTCATATGTTAATGTGACAGAGTTGCATAATATCATGAATATGCTAATTACAAAGAGTGGTTTAGTGGGTAATTAAGGTGCTCCAATCCGATTGAGCCTGGGCAGGTTTATATCCAAGGGATGGTTGGGGTTTATTGCCCACATAATGCCACTCAGGGTTGAGTGAGGCTGGTCACTCTCATTTTAAATGTCAGGACCAACCTGCCTAGTCCTGGGCTCCTATGCTTCTCATGGGGAAACACTGGGTTAGATGATGAATGAATAATGGTAAATTGCAGTGGGATGTTTTTATAGTCTTACCTGTATTGCAGAAGTAGTACAGAAGATGATGAGACTAGGAAATTGATATGGGGTGAATTACCTTGGATGTACGAAGTAGTACATGACAGGAGTTTGGCATCTCATGTTTTTAACATGACATTCAGTGAACTGGCTTGGTCTGCAAGGTGTATGTTGAAAATGAGGGAGAGAGAGAGACCACCAAAATGTCTGTAAAAGGTTTGGCATATGAGATTGAACTCAAATTCCGTGAATGTGAATGTTGTGTGAATGAGAGTTTTGTTCTTTTGTTTAAGCATGCAGTAGATAGTTCATCCCTCTTTTATGTTTTCACTTTACTTGTTTTTGGACTGTGCAACGTGGTAATTTCTGTATTGTATGATGATGATGATAAATTGTTTTCACATTTTTTTTCAGGACAGATCTACAGTATTTAAGTCATTCCGAGAAGCAAGTGCAGGAGTGCTGATGTGTACAGTGAGTAGCATAGTGAAAATCTAAATACAGGATAAGGCCTCATTTTAAGTCACCTTTTTGACATTCTTTTTTGCACTCAAGCACTGTGTATGCACAGAAAAACTACCCCTTAAAATCCCATTGCTACCTACTAATCCAATTTGCCTTTTGCTTTCTTGGAATTTGAAGCACACACAGTTTTATAGTCTCAGAAGAATTTTCATCGTAGTTGCCTTTTCCTGAGTGAAGTCACTTAGTTTTTGTGTGGAAAAATAATTGACATAACTTATCTGTTTTTGTCTTTATATGAACTGTTCCTTAAAAAATAATAATAATAATAATAATAATACTGTACTGTAATACAGTAGATTGCTTCACCATACTCAGTATGTACATTCTTGAGCCATACTTTCAGCTCACCTTTTATCTTTGTTGTTAGCTGAAAAGGTATTGTAGCCAGGGCTTTATACAGAATGAAGACTTGTTGATAGTTTAAAACGCTTTGGAATGTAGTGTACAAGATGATGGGTGAGATTATCATAGCAAACCATTTGTCTTGAAGTCAAGTCAAGCTTCACATTACCATTTTAACACTGCATGATAGATCTTGTTTCAGGATGAAATCCCAGCTACAAGTTAGTTTCATCCAGGGATAGGATTAGAGAATAGGCAGACACAATGCCTTATGAATGTACTTTATAACATTTGACTTATAATTGTACATTCATTCTTCAGGATGTTGCCTCACGAGGGTTAGACTTGCCCAAGGTACGATGGATTGTGCAGTTCAGCCCAGCATGCACTGTAGCTGACTATGTACATCGTGTTGGTCGTACTGCTCGTGTCAACGCTCCCGGTTCTGCCATAATCTTCATCACTCCAGCAGAAGCACCGTACATACAGATGCTACATAACCATAAAATCACGTTAGTCACCGATGTGCTGAGTACTTCTCTTGCTGTCTTCTCTCCGTATAGTGACTTTGTAGCAGTGGTATGCCATTTTTGGGATGAATGTAAGGTCAAGATGATGATTATGATGATCATGATATGATGTAGATATACCAAGTAACCTAACTGTTTTGTTTGCTTGCCAATCTTTTAATGTATGAAAAGTAAATGTTGGCAGTATGCTGTAATAATGCTGTGTATAGTTGCATCAACTATATTGGTAAAATTGACCTTCATTTCCTATCGCCGCCACCATCTCTTACATCTTCTTTCCTCTTAGGAGCCTCTCACTGACAACCCTCTTCTAGGCTGGTTTGACCTAAGACACCTCTTTTAATGTCTATCAACTCATGAAAAATCTATTATGCCCTTGGTGAAATGCAACCCCTCCCACCACAACACAGTCACAATCTGCACATCACTCTTACAGCATAAACAATCCTTCAGTATAACCTCACCAAAAGATCTCTGAGAGTGCCAGGCTGTTTTGGTCAGTTGCCTACAATTCATTGGCTTTTTGTCCAAATTAGTGTAGGGTTAAAACAGCACCAGCAACAGCTTCTGTAAATCTTCCTTCTCTCTCACCTATGTATTGTCTTATTATCAATTTTTACTGCATACAGTCTTCCTCTTACAACAGGGACCTTTTTTTTCTAGCATTCTGTGTGCATTCTTTGAACATATCCATACCCTCTGAACCTCTTTGTTCATTAAAATATTCCACATCTTGAGTCTAAAAACCATTCTTTCATTTCATTTTACTCAAATAAATTTCTGAAAGAATATTTCTTATAAGGTGTATCTGTTATCTCCAATGAAATGTGAACTTTCTTTTGTGTTAGAATAGTTTTTAGTAATGATTACTGAATTGTGCGAACAGCTGTACAGTATGTTGCTCAACACATTCTTGAAGAATGTAATACATGTTTTTGCTCTTTCAGGTTACAAGAAATCATGATGCAAAATGTTTTACGAAGTCTTATGATTCCAGTGGACTCTTCAGAAAAAGTATGTTGTGCTTTGTGTTAAGTACAGTTGTATTTAACATTCATGAATATTCATCCTTAAACCATTTCCTATACACACTGTGGTCTGATATTTAAAATGCCAGAGACAGTGGTTTGAGATAAAGGTGGAGTTGCATATTGAATGCGTGATGTTTCTGTGGCAGTTCAGTCTGTTCTTGGATGGGATGGTGAGGGAGGTGGATGTAAGAGTGCAGTATTAGTGGGACAAGCAACCCTGAGGAGCTGAGGGAGAGTGTGAGTAAGAAGTAACTTAGCCTAATTTTTCCCAGATGATACAGTACTGGTTACTAGCTCAGAAGATAGTACTGTATTTAATTGTTGTTATTCAAGTCTGGATAAGTTTTCTTGAGGAGGAAATTGGAGTGTATGTGATAAGCACAGTAGTGAAATCTAATATACAGAGAGAGACAGAACAGTGATATGGGAGTAAGAAGAAGTTAATTGTTTTAGGTATTTATGGGTGTGCATAACTGCAGAAAGAGGTCTGGGACCTGAAGTTACAGTATGCTATAGGATATGAAAAGGGATAAGAGTATTAGGGATGTTGATAAATCTGGAAGGAAAGATCATTGACCCGGTCTTGGGAAGACACACATGTCATGAAAATTATGCTGTATTTTGATTTGTGTTTTGCATCAGTGTTCACTCTTTTATGTCAGCACACTGGGGGCTCAGTGGAGGCAGCTGCAACCAGATTTCAAGTGAAGGTAGAGAAGCTGCTCATCAGTGATCAGGCCCTCTACGATCTTGCCAAGAAAGGTAATTAGGAGCTTAATTACAGAGATGAACAGAAATTTTTTGCTTATGATGATTATCTTGTATATTTCCATGGGGATAGTGGAAAAATCCTTGGAGATGAAGATGACAGATTTATCCATATGTTCCTTACATGTCATTAGAGGCTATAAAAGGGTTGGGAATATAGGAAGGTAACCTCTTTGACTGGCACAGAGATGTAAAATAGTAACCATATTTCGCAGCATGTCCGTTACAGACAGCCTTTTGCTATAGTATTGTACAGCATGTTTTTTCATTCTTTTGAAAAGTTATCAGAGCAAAGATACTGATGTTATTAAGACTGAACAGTTTTGCTATGTTGATAACAAAGATTGTTTATTCTCTTGTTTCTGGTTATATGATTTTTAGTTTCTATTTTGTTGCCTCCAGATTATTTTCTTCAATTTATTAGTATTTTCTTATTGAAGGGATTGATGAAGGTTGTACCTAACTCCTCCAGAGTGAAATGTCTATCCCACTTCCTTTGTAAATTCATCCCCCACCTCTCACCATACATTCCCCACCCTTCTTGCAGCATAGTCCCTCACCCAAATGACACCTTCTTTCACCCCTCCCCCATCTACACTCCTCCACCTTTCTCACTACATCTGTTCACCTCGCCAGTGTAGCAACCTTACATTTTTTCCATCACTCTTTCAGCCTACGTATCATTTGTACGGTCATATGCCTCATACCCTCGTGAGGTGCGGGACATGTTCAACTTCAAGGCACTGCACCTGGGACACTATGCCAAGAGTATGGGGCTACGGGATACGCCATCTGCACTTGGAGCTGGGGCAGCCTTTAGAGCTAAGCGGGAGATGAAGGAAAAGAGAGAAAGGAAGGAAAAGAAGAAGTATGTTAGCTTTAGATATGCTGTTAGGGCTTTTGTTGGCTGAGTTTTAAAGATAAGAGAAAAGAGAGAATTGAGGAAAATATGCTAACTTCTTAAATGTTGTTAGCTGTTCTTTAAAGATGAAGGAGAAAAAGAGAAAGGTGAAGAGAATTATTTTTTTTTTAAATTACTATTTTTTTTTTTTATAGAAAGGAAGGAAAAGTAAGAAAGAAATAGAAAAAAAGTTGATGATATTTGTACATACAGTACCTGCATATATGTATATAACAAACTTGTTTTCTTTTTTATACTGTATACACAGCAGAATCTGAGAACACTAATTTACAGCACATCATGATTTTCTATTCAGTGTAACACATAATATCTTTTACAGAAAAATCCAAGTTATGAACCAGAAACTTGGAGCCCTGCCCAAAACTGCTTCCATGTCTGAGTTTGACAGTGGTTTTGACTCTATGCCCAAGAATACAAAGAAGAAAAGAAAAATGAAGAGATAAATCCAAGATTTGCCTTAGGAACAAGAAGTTTGTAAGTAGTTTTTCAGCAGATATTTAAATGTGTAAGACTGTTTACACTTGGCATATTTTGTGATGTTATTGTGTATTCATATATTTTAGTATGACTTGTTCTGGGACATTGTGAAAGAGCAATAATTTGCTTTTAATGTAAGTTAAAGATAGACGGTTATATCATCTTCATCATCCGGACTTCCTTTCCCACCCTAGGGCAGGGTGAGGAGTAGCAACCTCCGGACAGCCAAAGTTTGCCCAGTTCAGTGGGCCATGCTTCCATTCACTCAGCTTTCAAGCTCTCGAAATCCTGGCTCCATCAGATAGGCCCAAAAAAAATTCACCACTTTCTGTAGCTTCACATATACCTATCTGATATAGCCAGTCCGAACACTGTAATGTTAAAAGGGGTGCCAAATCCCTGTTTATGCGCTTCTCTGGTTATATGAGTACTTTTATACAGCCCTGAGGAACTTTGTTACCAGGAATTCCTTCAGTACAATGACATCATTTATTAGATTATTCGAACTATCGCCAGATGATTTTATGCAACATATGGGAAACTTTTCTAACTGGAAGGATTGAATAAAGCTTTCATTTCCTCCTTGAATACCTATCATCCTTGCAAAGTTGAATGAAAAAATCATCTTGTGATAGCATGAATATGAGGTTGTCATCATAGTTAAGGGATGAAGCCAGATTTAAATACAGTTGTTATTGTTGGTGGTGTTGCCTAATCCCAATCTGTCTGGCTGAGTGAACCTGTTGATTACAGGTCAAGTTCTGTGAGGCTTTCTTACCAACACAGTACAATACATACACCATGCAGGGAACTAGTGCCCCCTTATGGTAAACAGTGCCCTACCAGGGTCAGACCAGGAGCTATCCCATCACAAAATGCAGGGAAATGTGAGGAGATATGGCTTCTGGGTGGAAATCATAGCTGCTTCACAAATAATCACTGCACCACCAAATACAGGCTTATTTTGAATACTGTACAATATCCTTGATCCACCAACAGGGCAGTTCCATGTCCTAAGAACTTGACGAAACTATGACCTCTAAGTAAATTTGTCGCCTTTAGTTTCTGTTAACCCTGGAGCTCATTCGAGGTGTGACAAAAAGAAACGGGACTTTGGCTGCTAATCACATGATTCAGCCGCCACACAGTAATGAAGTACATCATAGTGTTGCCCAACATCTCAGCACTGTATGAGAAATTAGCACTTCAGTTAATGCATTATCTTTCTTTTCACAGGTGGTTTAGCAGCTCCTGTCAAGTGCCCTCTGTCACAGAATGAGCCTTGAGCAAAGGAGTAACATCAAGTTCTTGGCTAAGTTGGGAAAAACTCCAGCAGATACCCTTGCTGTGCTGAACGATGTGTTGGGTTCGTATTGAAAGACCCAGGTCTCATCTCCAGTGATGATGCTATCCAGGAACTCTGGGTTGCCCTCCAGCTGCTCCAGAATGTCCCGTGACACATCCACACGGCAGGTCTTTTGGTCCTCGGAGAGCAGTTTGGGCACCAACTTTGTGTGCAAATCTTCTGCATGCCCAAATCTTCCATTAAGATGGACCTCACTGACTCTGTATTCAATCCCAGTTGCTCAGCAGTCATTCTGATCATCAGTCTGCAATCACTTCGCACCAGTCCCTTGACCTTCTGGATGTTGGCATCATTTCTTGCTGTTGAGGGACATCCTATTTTGGGTCATCCTTCACATCACCTCACACCATCCTAAACCTCTTGAGCCACTCGTAGACGTGTGTATGGAACAAGTACGGGACATTGTTTCCTCTCTGTACACATCCTTCAGCACATCAAGGGTTTCTGCTCGAGTTTTTCCCAAGTTAGCCAAGAACTTGATGTTCATCCTTTGCTCAAGGCTCATTCTGTGACAGAGGGCACTTGACAGGTGCAAAAAACCACCTGAGAAAAGAAGGATAATAGGTTAATTGAAGTGATGCTTTTCTCATAGCTACAGTGCTGAGGTGTTGGGCAGCACTATGACGTACTTCATTAGTGTGTGGCTGCTGAATCGTGTGATTAGCAGCCAAAGTCCCAGTTCTTTTTTGTCACACCTCGTATAATAACAAACTTAAGGTAATAAGACCTCTGAAATATATTTTTTTACATTACTTCCCGTGCTTATGATTTTAGATTCAGCATTAACTTTCCAGGCCTGCAAGAGGGAGTATGTTAAGTAAATGCAGTATGAGTTGTGTATAGAGATGAGGAAAATAAATATTTTGTAATTTAGAAAATTTTAAAATATCTTATTGCATGATTTCAAGTTAATCATGTCATTTTGATGACGTATTTCATATTCTGTTATTGCCACCACCAGACAATTTTATTTAGCTTTGGAGATACTCATTGAACTAGAGGCATTATAGACTTCATTAATACTTTCACCGCTGTGTCAGTCATAAGTTGAATATAAAATTGTTTGTTGGTAGCAGGAATAAAATAATACAGTATATATCATGGGACTGAAGGAGTAAGAGTATAATGACAGTGGATAAAACTGTCATGCCTGGTCCTCATTCTCATGACAAATTCTGAAATGGTTTTATATAATTTGAAATGTTGTCTTAGGCTACTAAAGGCCATGTTTATAAGTTGTATAGAAGGCTTTGTAGTACCTGTTCCTTAGAGTTTTATTTTGCATAATACACTATAACTTTCTCTTGTATGATATTTTATGCTATTTTAATGTCCACTTGGATTCTCTCAATATCAGACTAAAAGTTATTGAAGTGTGATATGCAAAGTAAATTGCTAAGGAAGAGGCACAACAGAATCACCAAAGTGATATGGTTCTAAGTTTTATTTGTGAACCAGGGTACTGTACCAGCCAGTTGCCTCCACCAGCTGAAGGTAGACATACACCACCTAACCCACACCAACTGAAGATACTCATACACCTACACCAGCTAGCCAGTCAACTTATCACCCACTGGGGAGGTTAGAATCAAATGGTTTTTGTAGCTTTCGTTGTTATACGTAGCACGTGTGAACGCAGTAGAAATTCTGCCACTTCAGTAGAGCATTCCCAGAGGACTGTTCTAGAGCTGTTATTGAGAGATGGTATGTGTTGTGAGAATAAGGTAAGTACCATTTAATGTATCAAATTGTGAGAACATGACTGCTTCACAGTGAGAGCCAAGTGTATTGTGTACTGAGTGTGTTATGATTTTTGTTAGTGCTGGTGTAAGAAATGATGTTTCCATCTCCCTGGTGTAAAGAAGGGTGATAGCCATTTTACACTTTGGTGAGATGTAGTGTTTTCTTTTGTGGAAGTCAAGTTTCTGTATGGAAGGCAACAAGCATATGGAGGAACAGTATATCTCGTGACAGTCTTATTCCACTCTCAGCACTGCATTTTGTCATCTTTCCACATACCTCATTGAAGCTGTTGCTTTCCAATTCATCATTATAAATACATTCTTTGCTAATGTCATCACATTCTTAGGCACCACATTCCTTCTCTCTGCACCACTGGAACCGGTGTTGTTTACGGCACGTTGCTTTTATAATTTCCGTTCGACATTCAAAACTTTTTTTTTTTTTTTAAAGCAAGGAAGAAGGAACCAAAGGCCATGGGCCTGCAAACCACTCTTTCCAAGAAAAAACAAAGACAGTACAAAAGAGAGACAAATTCTAGATCCATTCATTTCGAGATGCCTGGACACACTGCGTTTGAAAGACTGGAGATCGTAGGAAGTAGGAAATACAGACAGAGGAAGACAGTTCCAGAGTTGACCAGTTGCATAAATGAAAGACCTGGAGTAATGGTTAACTCTTACATTAGAGAGTTGGACAAAGGGATGAGAGTTTGTTGCTAGACGGGTACACTTGCCCATCGTAGAGGTGGAGGGATGCAAGCAGAGAGTTCAAAGGAACAGTGGCCATTGAAGTAGTGACAGAAAAGAGATAAAGATGCAGCAGTGCAGCGAAGAGACAGAGGTTGAAGGGAGCCAGTAAGAGGAGGAGAGTTAATGAGATGCAAAGCCTTGGACTCCCATCTGCTGCTTGTTTCCCTTCCATTGTCTGAAGTCTCCCACTTTTATCCCTAACATTTTCCCATTTTTTTTGTAAGCTTATGTCTCCATTTTTGCTCTATTTTCCATAATATTTTTCTGTTTTCTTCCAAAAATATCACATCTTTCTTTTCCTTTTTCTTTTTCATTGATTTTTTCTTCATACATTTCTTAATTTCAAAATATTCCAACATTCTTCAATCTTTTCTCCTTTCTTGTGTCCAACCTAACATTGGAATGATGGAATTGTTATTGCAGAAAGCTAGTACTGAATTAAATACCATGTGTACCAAACATTGGAATGATGGAATTGTTATTGCAGAAAGCTAGTACTGAATTAAATACCATGTGTACCCCAAATTACCCCAAATGCATGGTAACTGTTTATGAACACCTGAACAAAACACCAGTCATTTTAAATCCTTCAGAAAGTTCCTCCTCCTCATCTGATATAAAAAAATCATGTGGGATTTGACGAATACACTGTGCGTATCAATACATTTGCAGTGAATGAGAATTATGGCGTTTATCCAGGATCTTGGCCATTCTTTTATTGGCAGATTCTTAATACAGTAGTAGCAACACATTTTAAAATTTTGTTCCTCAGTACTGGTGAAAAATTGAATAATAACCCAGGAATGACCCTAATTCATTGGTTTATTGTTGAAAAAATGGGTTTGATTTAAATCCTCTGATAATGTATTAACTACAATATACTGTATACTGTAGTCTCTTCATTAATATTTTACTAGGAGATGGACATATAATAACAGAATGAGGTCTTTATTGAAAATCCTTAGGTGCACAAAAATATTAAATTAGAGGGTAGAGGGGTTTTCTCCTACAAGGAAATGGCCCATCTGACAAAAGGGTGACATGATACATAAAGACTTCCCTTTTGTAAAGTATATTCTGTCATTTCTCTATCTGACCATCGGTCATAGAGAACACACACACACACACACACACACACACACACATATATAGAGCTAAAAATTTGGTGAGGAACCATTGCAAGTATCTCCTTGCTGTTTCGTGATAGAAACGTCCTTCTTGTTCTAGCTAAGATGCTGTAAGAATGAAATATGCTACGACTACTTCTATTAAAACGTCAGCTCTTTTAGCGATGTGACAATATATATATAGTCACCTTTATTGTATTGTCTAAATATTGCTAAGTGTGCAGTTGCATATAAAATAATGCTTCCTAATAGTACTGTACATTCAGAGTTCCATTTACACTGAAGTCAGGAAATGGAAGCTAAGACAATATCATATTCTAGAGTGAAAATACATTATCTGGTTTTACATTGGTCTTAAAAATGGAAGATTGGATTGCTTAACTTTCTTTATACTTTTATGCAAAGAATAACAACTACATCCACTACCATTTTGCCCCATAGAAAGACGAGCATAGGGGCATGGAGCAAGGCCACTCATTTTATATTTAAGGCAATGATAACCAGCCTGACCATCATTTCAGTATTGCCTTTCACCTTTAATAATTGTGAATTACTGAGTAACCCATTTATAAGGCACTTAAGTCCTTGAGTGAAGTATTTAGGGCAGTCGCATCATACTACAGGTAGAGCAGCTTCTGTGGTATGGAGGTACCGTAATAAGTTCTCGTTGTATATTATAATTGGGTTTAAGCTGAGTAGTTTGATACAGGAGAGAATGAGCCAGTAGTATTTGTGTGATGAAATGGTAAATTCATATATCTGGGTGTTGCTTGTTCATGATACAGTACAGTACTGTACTTGTTTATATATCACCAACTGTCATCTTAAGTTCTCTTGACTGTGAACTGTATATTTAGGCTGAACTCTTTTGATTGAGTATGTGGTGAATTGGTAATATATTTGTAGTTAAATGAAAAGGTCAAAATTGGTTGCTTATTGTGCATGAGGTTTGTTTACATTATCATTATCATCATCATCATCTTCATCATCATTTACTGGCAATATCATCACTGCTTCCTGTAGAATGACTTTTTTTCAACTGAGGATGGTGTGAAGTTATATCCCACTACTAAATGCATTTTATTACATGGTCACATAGTAGAGTGAGAGAGTGTTGTCTAGAATCTCCCCCAGCCAGTGTCGTTCAGGAGACTTGGGCACAATCTTGGTAATCTTTTCCAGCTTAAGACTCAACACCACCTCCCCATCCAGTTGCTCAAGCTTCCTTTCTAACTCTTGATTCTTGAAAATGGAGAAGATGCTGTGGTAGATGCGGAAGAATGTCACGGATCTCAGCTGACTCCCTACAGTTTCCTCAAAGGCTGGGTTACCTGAGGGATAGAACGTGTTTGTGAATTACTTGGTGTTGTTACCTCAGGCTCATCTGCACATGAACCTGGTGGACTACTGGCTGAAGTTGCCGTCTTGTGGTCCACTATCTTCCTTTCTTGGATAATATGAGAGTTGATGAATTACAAGAGGTCAGAGGCTCAGATAATTACTTTGAATAACCCTTTCTTTGATGTTGTTGCACCTGGTCATTTTATTTGACTTAACACAAGACAACTTTGTTTGGTCAAGAGAAATCTAAACAGTCAAAGAGCGAAGACTGAAGGTCATAGGCAGTGAGAAAGATAGACTTTGTATTCTTAAGTCTGTGAATGCACTGATAAATGATCTGTTAATTATTCTGAATGTATCAGGAATATTTGTACCTGAGGCAAGTTTGACCCTGCCCACATGTAGAGCGAAGTATGGGGTGAAGTAGCGCTCCATCCTTGTCAGCTCATTCTGACTGCTGTTTAGGAGAAAAGTATTAGATTAGGAGGTTGCGGGTGACTGATGCTAAAGAAAATGTACGTACGGCTGTGTCAGTAATAATACTTCACTTGATAGTCCAGCATTTACAGAACTCAAAAACAATATTGGAAAGTTTGCTCGATTCCGAAGATTAAATTACAAGGCTTTGAAAGTCATTGCTCACTTTCTTGTTAGTTATATGAAGTGAATCAGTCACAGGAAAAATAAGCTGAAAATTGTAAAGGTCTCCATCAAAGTAAGATGAGCAAACTACAGTATAGTACTGTACTTGAAACCAGTGCAACTTAAAATTCCCTTTGTTCTGTGCTGCAGCAATTTGTTGATCATATATTACCTCTGACTTCTTGCAAAGTTGTTCTTCACCTCAGCATAGGTCCTGTTACCAAAGACATACACTTGGTACATGACGTCTCCAACCTCGTACTCGGTGATGATGTGGGTGCCGTAATGATCAAGGAATTGGTTTACAGATTCAGACGACCCTACACGAATGTCACCTACAGCACTCTTGAAATGGGTGTTCAGGGTTAGGTGGCCTGAAGAAGATATAAAATTAAAAATTAAGAGTTATGGCATCTGTACTGATATTTGTGCCGTAGTACAGGAGTAAATTTAGATGGGCAAGAACCTGGTAATTTACTTTGTATTTACACCATAAACATCATTTGTCGCAATTAATATAAATCCCATCTTTGCCATGCAGTTGGGTCTGGCTGAGCAGGAATAAGTTTGATCAGGCTGAATTGAGGTGGGTTGCATTATGTTCACCTGGGCTGACTTGGGGTGTGTTGGGTGGGGTTAGATTGGGGTGATTTGAGGTAGGTTAGGCTGGCATGGATTGGGATGAGTTGGGGTGCACTGGGTTGGGCCAGATCAGGCTGAGTTGGAATGGGATGTTTTGGGCTGGCTTAGGCTCACAGGGTGGGTTGGGCTGGGTTGGATTGGGATGAATAGAGGTGGGTTGAGTTTGGCTGGATTGGGCACTTGGAGTGAATTTGGTTGGGTTCAGTCAGGATGAGTTACATTGGGCTGAATTGGGGTGGGTTAGGTTGAGTTGGAACTAGGTAGGTGAGTTCTGTTGGGTTGGATTGGGATAAGTTGGGCAGTTTGGATTGGGTTGAAACTAGATGAGTTGGGGAGGGTTGGATCAGGCTGAGTGGGCGTAGATTGGGTTGGGTCGGGTCGGGCTATGTTGGGATGGCTTGAGGAGGGTGGATTGGGCTTAGGTGGGTTGGGTTGGGTGATCAGGCTGAGTTGGGGTGGGTTGGATTGGGGAAACAGGGTGGGATTGAAAATGGACTGGAATGAGTTGAGGTAAATTGGATAGGGTTGGGTTGAGATGGGATGATTTGGCATGGGTCAGGATGAGTTGGGTTGGGTTTTGTTGACTCGGGGCAATTTGGGGAAGATTTTGTTGTGTTATACTAGGGTGAATTGGGTTGGATTGGGTTGAGTGGGGTCGGAGTTAGTTAGATTTGGATGGACCGAGCTGAGGTGGGGTGGGTTGGATAGGGGTGAGCTGGGGTGAGGTGGGTAGGTTAGATCAGGATGAAGTAGAGTTGGTTGGGTTGGGTTGGATCGGGATGAGTTGGATTGGCTAGATCTGAATGAGTTGGAGTGGGTTGGGTTGGGCTTAATCAGGATGAGTTTAGGTAGGCCAGATTAGGGTGGATCAAATTGAGATGGGGTGGGTTGGTTTTGCTTGGATCAGGAGGAGTTGGGATGAATCAGGCTGAGTTGGGATGGGTTGGAACGAGAAGTTTGGGTGGGCTGGTTGGACTGGATTGGTTTGAGTAGGAGTGGGTTGCATTGGGTTGGATCGGGATAAGTTGAGGTGGGTTGGATTAGAACTAGTCGAGCTGGGGGAGGTTGGGTTGGGTTGGGTCATTCTGAGTTGGGATGGGTTGTGTTGGGTGAATTGGGCTGAGTTGGAGTGGGTTCAGCAGGACTGGATCAGGCAAAGGTGTTGAGTTGGGTTAGATCTGACTGAGGGGGTTGGGTTGGATTGGATTGGATCTGCCTGAGTTGGGGTGGGCTGGGTTGGACTGGATTGGGTTGAGAAGGGATGGGTTGGGTTGGGCTGGGTAGGATAGGGATGAATTGGAGTGGGTTGGGCTGGGTAGGATAGGGTGATCACGATGAGTTGGAGTGAGTTGGGATTGTTTAGATCAAGGTAAGTGGGGTTGGCTTGGATTAAGTTGGGTAAAATCAGAAAAAAATTGTGGTGGATTGGGTTGGGTTGGAACTGAGTTGGGGAGGGTTGGGTTGGGTTGGATCAGGCAGAGTTTGGATGGCGTGGGTTGGGTTGCATCGAGCTGAGTTGAGCTGCATTGGGTTGGGCTAGAGTGGGATGAGTTGGGGTGGGTTTGATTGGGTTGGATCTGGATGTGCTGTAGGGTTGGGGTAAGTTGGGTTGGATCATGATGATTTGTGATGGGCTGGGATGGGGTGGTTTGGGATGAGTTTTGGTGGATTGGGTTAGGTTGGATATGGTTAAACTGGTATGGGTTGGCCTGGGTTGGACAGAGCTGAATTGGGTTGGGTTGGGTTGGGTTACATGGTCGGATTACGATGTGGTGGGTTGGGTTAGATGGTCGGATTACGATGTGGTGGGTTGGGTTACAATGTGGTGGGTTGGGTTAGATGGTCGGGTTACGATGTGGTGGGTTGGGTTACATGGTCGGGTTACAATGTGGTGGGTTGGGTTACAATGTGGTGGGTTGGGTTGGATTGGATCTGAGTTGGGGTGGGGTGTGATGGGTTGGATCGAGCTGATTCAGGTGGGTTGGACCGGGCTGGCTTAGGGTGAATTTGGTTGGGGTGGATTGAGGTGAGTTGAGATGGGTTGGATCGGATTAAATTAGGTTGGTTGGGGTTTAGGTGATTTGGGCTGATTTGTTGTGGGTTTGATTGGGTTGGATCAGGATGAGTTGGGTTGGGTGGGGTGGGGTGGGGTCAAGCTGAGTTGTGTTGGGATGGGTTGGGTTGGTTTGGGATGGATGGGGGGGATGGGTTGGGTTGAATCAGACTGAGTTGGGATTAGTTGGATTTAGTGGATTGGCCTGAGTTGGAGTGGGTTGGATTGTACTAAGTTGGAATTGGTTGGGTTGGGTGGATCGAGCTGAGGTGGGATGGGTTGGGTTGGGTGGATCGAGCTGAGGTGGGGTGGGTTGGGTTGG
>JAGKTI010012822.1:0-11753 GCA_018397915.1 Birgus latro
GCAACAGCTCCCTGAACTTCTTCCAACCACTTCTCACCCTAGCAACCAAGCTAACTCCAGCCCCACCTCCGGCACATAACATGTCTCCCAAATAACGAAACTCCTCCACACACTCAAGAGACTCACCTGCAAGTTCAACCCTCTCACGCCTAACAATCTCCACCTGCTCTCCCCGACACGCCGCACACATGAAATCAGCATCATCTCGCAGTCTACCTCTAATACCACTACATCTCTTGTGCACCCATTTATCACAAACACTTCACAAGATGGAATTACTTCCCACACCCTTGTGGCAAACTGCACATGGCCACTCTCCCTCTCCTCTGATTGTACCGCCACCAACCCTAGATATCATCACTTTTGTTTTATCTGCATTTACCCTTAAGCCCTTGTACCCCATACCATCTCTCCACTTCTTAAATCTTTCCTCCGCCTCCTTTTCATTCTCCGCAATCAACACCAATTCATCAGCATACAACATCTCCCATGGGAGTCCCTCTCTGAAGTCACGTGAGAGGGCTTCAAGCACCATGATAAACAACAAGGGACTCAAAACTGACCCCTGATGCACACCAACATTCACGGAAAACTCATCACTCAAAGCTCCATTCACTCTTACCTGGGTGCGAGCACCCATGTACATGGCCATAACCACCCTAACCAGCCATTCTTCCAACCGTAGCTTTCTCATTGCCCACTTTACCACCTCTCTAGGGACTCTATCAAAGGCCTTTTCCAAATCAACAAAAACAAAATACAATTCGCTTTTCTTTCCAATATATTTTTCCTGAAGCTGTCGAACAATGAATATGGCATCAGTGGTCCCCCTGCCTGGCATAAACCCAAACTGCATCTCATCGATATTCACTCTTTCTCTAATCATACCTTCTAGAACTCTCTCCATTACTTTCATTATCTGATCTAAGAGCTTTATACCTCTGTAATTTCCCCTTTCCAGGGCATCACCTTTCCTTTGTACACACTTACAATTACACTCCTCAACCAATCATCTGGGACAACACACTCATATATAATCATATTTATCAGGTCAGTGACTAACCTCACCCCAGTATCTCCTGAGGCCTTCAACATTTCGGCAGTCAACCCAGACACACCTGCCGCCTTCCCCACCCGCATCCTGCCTATTGCCTGACTCACAGTAGCAGCGTCAATCAAAGGCCAAGGCCCAAACACTGGATCAGCGGGCTCCAAACCTTCTCTATCCCAATCAAACTCCTCATTCAACAATCGGCTATAATGCTCTCTCCATGCATCTTTAATATCCTCACTGTTCACTGCCCTTCCATCATCATTCTTCACACACTGCTCACCTACAATGTCCCAATTATCCCTCTTCACCTGATTTGCCACCCTAAAAATCATATTTTTCCTTTCTCCATGATTTAGATTATCAAGTAAAAGTCTCTGTGACTCAGACTTCGCCCTGTATACCTCTCTTCTAGCCCTGCGCTTGGCAGCCAAGTACTCCTCCCTGTTACCACCATTCTTCCATTCCCAGAAAAGCCTTCTTTTCTCCTTAACTGCAGCTTCTACACCCTCATCCCACCACCAAGTTACTTTATGTCTTGGTGGGCCTCTTGTCCAACCGCATATTGCATCGGTAACTCTCAAGAGGTTGTTCTTAAGGGCTCTATATTGTTCATTAACGCCTCTATCTATGGCTTCCTGTTCAGCCACCACTCTCCTCATCTCACTATAAAAGGCATCCCTTACTGATTGGTTTCCCAGCTTCCATATTTTCCTCCTAGGTACATATGTCCTCCTTCTCATCACTCGTTCCTTAAGCACCATGTCACAAATCAACAGTTTGTGCTGCTGCACACACTCCTCGCTTCCTATAACTTTAACATCCCTCACTAATCTCTTATCAACCCTCCTGACCAGAAAATAATCTATCTGACTACTATTTCCCCCGGACTCGTACGTAATCAACCGGCTGATTCTTTTCCTAAAATGTGTGTTGCACACAATCATGTCCATAGCCTCCCCAAACTTGAGTATTCTTTCCCATTCCGCATTCTTCACACCATACGCACATCCTCCATGGACTCCTTCATAACCTTGAGCTGCTTCACCCACATGACCATTTAAATCCCCTCCCAGAACCACTACCTCATCATCACCCATACCACTCACTACCCGTATTAAATCATCCCAAAATCTATCCTTCTCTGCGTCATCCAATCCTACCTGTGGAGCATATGCCGATATAACTGAAATCAATTTCTGCCCGACCAAAATTTTCACTACTAATATCCTATCACTAACTCTCATAACATTCATTACATATTCCACCCATTTCTCTGCAACCAACACACCCACACCCCCATATCCGTCAGTTCCCCCCTGCCAAAACAACTTATAGAAGCAATCCTTCCCAACAATCTTTCTGGCTGATCCACCCCTGTACCGGACTTCCTGCAAACATGCCACATCCACCCACCTCCTACTGAAAGCCTCAATGACTTCCCCTGCTCTTCCTCTCAAACTTCCCACATTCCACGAACCCACCCTAAACCCCCTGATGTCAAAATTACATATGGTAGACTCTACAAGGACATTATCATGAACAGCTTTACTCATCATTAGAACCATGTTATCCCTCAGATTCAAGCTTAACTTAATAGTCTACTATTGTAAGGGAAAATATTTCTTGGAGAAATCTGATACAGTCTTTGCAACCCCCAACACCAACCTTTTGATCATCATAATACAATGCCTTTCAAAATTCATAAACTTGATGTGAGGCCCTCATACACCCTGGGCCAAAAGAGGTAATACAAATACAGTACAGTACAAGGTTGAATGTTACCATTACTTTTTACATGTATAACTGTAACTTTCTCTTGGCTCCTCAGAGTGTTTGACAAGAAGAATTCTGGGTACCTCTCCTCAACGGAACTGCGCCACGTTATGACCAGCATGGGTGAGAAAATGACTGAGCAGGAGGTGGAGGACATGATCAAGGAGGCAGCCCCTAATGGCGATGGCAAAGTCAACTATGAAGGTGATAAGCTTACTTTTTGTAATTCAGTAGAGAATATATAGATATAAGCTTAAACATCCACTAGGATACTGTATCATATAGATGAAAAACCAACATACTGTACTTGAATTTACTGAAGAATATTGTACTGTACATCAGTTAGACTTACAAACAAGAACACTTAGTAAGAGTGGAGGAATAAAGATTCATCACTGTTCATTCACTAAATAACAATGCAGAAGAAAATGAACAGCTTTTAAGATGTAAGGATGTTGAATCTACTGTATACACACTGAGAATGTATAAACACAAACCTAATCACCTTATAAGACAGCTTCTAAGAAGACTTTATGGATATGTCTTACATTTAGTAACAAACTACTAGATAAATCTTACCAGAGCATAACAGTGTACAGTATCTCAGTAAATGGTTATCTCATAAAGGTATCATCACAACTGTTATGTTCATATTTCTCGCCTAAGCAGCACATTTTCAGACTTAGGAGTGTACCACATGAATCCAGCATCTTCTGCTCACATGAAAACATGTAGGATATGAATCTGTTACAGCATACAATACCTATTTATGCAAGCAAAGAAGGTAGCCTTTTAAAGTCGCAGGAAATTATGATGATGATGGTCATTACTATAAAGTACTTCACTAGGTGATGATGATGATAATGATTAATGTGGTGAGTGGATATGTGAGAAAACCAAGTGCAGCTGTGGAAGCAAAATTAATAATGCACAAATGACAGAACTAATATACCTGTATCTGAAGCTGTTCAGACAATGTACATGATAAGGTTGCATCCCTTTTTAAACTTGACACAATTCTAGAATGGCCAGTATTTCAACTGAAGTGGCTGTGTTGTGAAAGTTGCATAAAATAAGAAACTGAGCTTGAAACTTGAAAAACACAAATGGCAAATGATGGGATATATTGGCCACTTCCCTGAGGTCTGATGAATAGCCCTGCTTTCCTGTCTCCTTTTAGTTCCATTTTCACTTGCTTATCAATGAACAAGATATACTGTATACTCCAAATTTTGTATTTTCTGTACAGGACAAATACTCTGACAGAATCAGGTAATTAACACAGGTTTATTCACTTCAGACATTTTTCACTACTTATTTACTCATTAGGTCTCATTAATATACACTTCTTTCTTCCTTGACACTTCTTCCTCCTCTCTGTCACTTTTACTTTGCAAGAGGAATGGGCAATGAGCAATCATTAAGCCACCCTTCACATTATTCTTTACTTTTTTAGCAAAAAGAAATAATGGCTCTAGATCTGTACAACTGGGTAAGCAGATTCACCAACTGCATTAACTCTACTTTGCAAGGTTTTTGCAGAGGTGTGGTTGTTGTTGATTGAGGTGATTCTTTGTGTAATGTACTATTAAATGGAGGGACTTGAACTGGTGAAACAGTTTTGGTACCTCAGGGAATTAACAAAAACAACAAGTAAATGTGTAAAGGAAGTAGAAAACAGAGTGACTAAAGGAGAAAAAGTGGCCAGTGCTATGACTATTTTAATATGAAACAGTGGTGGTAGGTGGAAGCACTCATGTAGTGCTGCTTTGTGTGTCTGTCCTTTCCTCTCTTCCTTCCTTCCTCATCTGTCTTTCTTTCCTTCATTCTTTCCTCATCCGTCTGCCTATGGGTGACTTTACACTCCCTCTTCTGTCTTTCTTTCCTTCTCTCTTTCTTTTTCCTTCTGCCAATGGGTGACTCTACACTGAGTGACAAGCCAAATGGTTTCCTGTACACCAAGAAACCATTTACGACACTGGGTGGTAACCATACAACCAAATAATGGTGCCTAGTGGTTTAGTGGGTGATTAAGGTGCTCCAATCGGATTGAGCTAGTGAAGGTTTATATCCAAGGATGTCACAGGGGGTTTAAGGTATTTGGGTAAATATCCATTTGCATGTAATAAATAACTTACTGATTGCCAGTTGTCACTGGGAGGAAAAGATTATGTTCACCACTTATCACAAGGGAATTGACCTATGAAATCAAGCAGTAAGTTTTACTTTATGCTGGCTTACTTCACTGATCCTCCAAAGACAAGAATTTCATAAACTTTCTCAACAGCACACATCGGAGACTAATCACTCATGAAAGCTGAATTGTTGATACTGTTGGCCTCTGAGAAAGTGTCCTTACCCCTGACAATCGATAACTCTGTCTATCTGTCTATTGCCAGACGACTTAATCCCGTAAGGGGTTAATGAACAGGTTCTTGCTGATGCCAGCTCCTAGTTGGTGCAAGCAGATTTAAGAATTAATATGAAAGAACTGGCTTAAATACCAGTTGTGATTGATATAAGAAGTTTGTGCAAACTGGGAATAGCAAACTAAAGTAAGCTCAATGCAGAGAGATCAAACACAATTCTTACATTTAACTGAGCTCAAAGAGAACTGTAAATTTATTAGTTACCATCCATCCATCCATTATTCAATCCTATGTCACCCTACAGGGAAGCGTAGGAGCCCGGGGCTGGGCAAGTTGGTCCTGACATTTAAGATGAGAGTGACCAGCCTCACTCATCCCTGGGTGGCATTACATGAGAAATAAACCCCAACCACCCCTTGGATATAAACCTTCAACGGCTCAACAAAATAAAGTTACGGTACAAGAATCTCAAAGTTGATTCGCTCACTCAATCAGTCATGCTAGCTGATAATCTTAACCCTAAAGAACAGGAAAAAGATACTGTTAATTAGAGATGTGGAGTCACAGGGCTGCAGACTGGAGTTGTCGCTAAGACACCATAAGACGAGGAAGGTAATCTTCGATGATCTTCCCGTCTGCTCCTCCATACCTACGTCCATACTCCCTGGCGCTGTCGACGGAGAGATGGGCGATCTCCGGGAATCACAGACGACCCACAGATCAAGACACGCACTATCCGTCTCACCCTAGGCCGTTCATCACTAAGTACTAACTACAATGAGTGGAGGGGCATGGTGTCGCTGAGCTAAGGCCCACAGCTCGGGAGTAGTCAACTCCCTGGGAATCCTCGCCGCGGCGCACATCTGTCCTTAACGAAGGTCCCTCTCCAACTGACTAACAGTTCTCACGCTTGGCACAGAGGCGTGAGAAATGGGCATGTTCTCCGGAAGTGGGCGTGGCCTAACTTCAGTGGTTAACAGAGGCAGGGCGAATGATATACACACGTAATAAAATCACTCAGTGAAGCACTGATGCCGTGCATAAGAAGTCACTTATGAAGCAGTGATAAAATATTCTGAAAAACCATCCCAATCAAAGTGCATACAAGGACAGTTAAACTGAATGATACACAGTGGGTCTTCCACTAGGGTTCATGGCTTCCCACCAAAGTACAGTGTCACGAATTTGTATAAATACACAATCTCGCGAATTCGTGATAATGGGGTGGTTGGGGTTTATTGCTCACATGATGCCACTCAGAGATGAGTTAGGCTGGTCACTCTCATTTTGAATGTCAGGACTGAACTGCCTAGCCCAGGGCTCCTACACTCCTCATGGGGCAGCATAGGACTGGATGATGGATGGATGGAAACAGAGGTTTCAGTACAAAGACCACAAGAGGACTACCTGAAGGTGTATTGATGCTCAAAATATTGTGTGATTGTGAGGTTACATTGGTATGGCATCAGTGTGAAGGTTCAAGACTAGAAGCGATGAAAAGATGGCTATTAAGGAATAAATGTTGTTTGCAGAGAGTGAACAGCATGAGAATAACAGCAATTCAAGAAAGCTGTGGAACAATAATACTTCTTGATTATAATGTAGAAGGGAGAGTGCTTAAATGATATGGTCATGTGAAGAGAATGAATATAGACAGGGTGGTGAAATGAGTACTGTACATGTGAGTGAGTTTGCATGTGGGAAGTGTGGCAGGCCAACAAAATGGAGGATGGATATGATAAGAGTTTGTGAGAAAGTAAGATATGGACATTGTTAAAGCCAAGGATTTGATACGAGATAAAAATGGTCTGACAGAGAATGTATGGAGATTCATAACAAGGTTTGGCACCCCATTTTCAGCTTCATAATCAGCTGAATAACTATCCAGTATGCTCTTCCAGACACTTTCCACTATTTGCACCAAACTACATGCATGTTACACACTACAGTACACAGTATTTTCAGACAACAAAATGGTGATGACACAGGGCTTTGGAATCCATAGAGACGGAGATCAGAAATATCCCCAACATGCACTTTCAGGATGATAACCAGTCATTATGTCCTAAACCATTTTATGCCTTACCACTCAGTAATTTCTGTAGTATTTGCAACCCCTCCTCTGATTTTCTTTCTGTGGAACTTCACATTCCCTCCTCAAAGCCTCACTTTCAGTTTCCCATTTAGATTCAGCTGTTTGAGGCCATTGATAGCAAATCCTTCTGTGTATCTTACTTTCTCTATACCACTTTCCAAGCCAGACATGGTTATTGCCTGTATGTGCACAATAACTGCACCTGCCTTTGTGTTCTCCAAGTTAAATCTTTAAATTTCTTTATGAACTGGTTGTGGCTGTCCTCTGAGTCTCTGACTAAATACTCTATACATATCTATTCCTTTTACTTATACCCTGACTCTACTTAAATTCTTTGACTGTCTTATTTCTGCAGTGGGGCACATTCTTTCCATCTCTCCTTTATCAGAAATCTCCATTCTAGAAGATTTCACTCCACCACCACCCTTGGATCTCCTCTTCTTTCTCCGATGCTTGTTGTAAACAAGCTTACATCTTTTCTATGTTAAATAGCCTAGGACAGCTCGTACAGCACCCTACCTGCATCCTTGACCATCTTGAAGAAGCACTAATAGCTAAACTTAATTACTTTCTTACAAAAATCCCTTCTGCTAACTCAAACTTGTTTCTCATTTGAGCTTCTTTGATTATCATTGTATTTTTGCAACCTGTCTTATCACTCCAGTATGGCCTGTGGATCTTCCCAGGAAACCGCATCTGTGGCACTACAGAGCTGCTGATTGGGAGGCCCTCAGATGGTATCCTTTAGTTTTTCCCTAGAAATGACATCTGTGGCACTACAGTGCTGCTGATTGGGAAGCCCTCAGATGGTATTCTTTAGTTTTTCCCTGAATTTATTATGCCTCCCACAGCCAACAGCCATCCACATGTACTTTATGAACTACAGAGGTTATTTTCTTGGGCACTGAACATGCGTTCCTTATTCTTACCCACTGACTAATGGGAAAAAATAAATAAATAAAAACAAATGTGATCTCTTCCTGTCCACAAGAAGGAGGTAGATTTTAAAGTTACTGATGCCAGCTGACCTCTAAATCACATGCTTCATACATTTCTCCCTGGAATCACACCAAATCTGTTCTTTGTCTTACAAAAGCAACTTCATTCTTTCTAGTGCAATGAACTCTCACTCAGCCTCTTTTTGCTCCTTTTGTCATCTTGATGAAAACCATGTTCTGCAGATTTACTTCTTCCCATTTTCTGTTCCGATGGTTCAGTTGTTATATCCTCCTATGACAAAGCTGAATTTTTGCTCATACCTTTGGCTCTCACTCAGTTCTGAATTATTCCAGTGCTGTTCTTCCATCTCTCCTTCCCTCTGGCCTCTTCATGTTGTAATAAAAAATCTCTAGATGATGTACATTCCGCCTTCTATGGTCTCTGTATTAAAAAGGTGTTCAGTCCTAATGGGGTTACCCCAGTTGTTCTCTGGAACCGTTCTTCTGTGCTGACTCCCTACGGAGACAAACTCTTCTGCCTTTGTCTGCCAACTTTCCCCTTCTCAACTAGCAAGAAGTTTGCTGTCATTCAGTCCCTTCCAAAGAAGAGTGACTGTTACCAACCTCCTAACTATTGCACAATTTCTTTAATATCCTGATTTTCCAAAATATTTGAATCTGTCCTCAGCCACAAGGTTTCAAAGCACCTTTCTCTTTGACCATCAGTGTGGGTTCCATCAGAGATATTCCACTGGCAATCCTCTCACACTCCTTTCTGATTCTGGTCATCCTTCATACGTGATTTTAGTGAAACCTTGCTGTTACACTTGACATCTTAGAGGCTGTTGACCAACTCTAGTTCAAATCTTAAATACCTAAATTGTGCTCTAAAAGTTTCTATCCTGTCTGTGCCTTCATCTTAAGCTTCCTTTCCAGTCATTCTGTAGCTGACAGAGACAGCCATTCTTCTTCTTCTTCTAAAGCTATCACTAATGCCATTCCTCAGGGTTCTATCAGTTCACCGTCTCTCTTCCTTTCAGTCATCAGTGACCTGAGCTGCACATACAGCCCCATCCACTAGCATGGTGATAACTCCATCCATTACTCTTCCACCTAGTTCTGAAAGCATCCATCACAACAATTATTTCAACAATCATGGAATGAGGCTATTGCACATCTAGTTTGTGACATTATTTCTAACTGAGGTAAAAGAAACCTCATGGGGCAACATAGAATTGGATGATGGATGGATGGATGGTTATCTTTAATGTATCAATAACTCACTCACTCAAAAAAAAAAAAAAAAGTATCCTTTTACATTCAACTCAGTCCTTTATCATTTTGCAGTATGGGCAGCTATATTTGGGTTATTTTTTCCCCAGAACCTTTCATGAAATAAGTACAAAATTCTGGATAGGTGCAGGATCATCAGGGCTGTAATATGGGGTATTGCTAGTCTATAAAGTGAAGCATCTCTCTTGCAAAAATCCTTAGAGAGTGACCGACTAAAGCTGATGCTTCAAGATGCTCTTGCATTTCTATCTGTCCATCTGTTTCCAGATGCCTTACTGCCGTAAGGAGTGGCCACAAACAAATCACCTTCACATCGCTGTCCTCCGCTATTTGGCTGCCCTCCTTCCAACTCCCCCCCCCCCATCTTATCCTTGATCTCCCCCTCCTCCCCTCCCCCTCAACCTCACTCACATACACCCTTCTGGTCAGTATCATTTTCCATCATCTACACATGGCATTTAAAATGGATATTATTCTACTTCCCTAGCTAAATCTGTTTCACAGAGACTGAGTGTGCCAAACCATTTCAGAACATTCTTTACCTCTGAGCAGTTGCTGCCTTTTTACCTTTATTTTTTTCCTGTGTGCAGTGCAGCTCTCATGTGTGGGAGGCTTATAACATACAGCTCTTCCAAACAGGATGGAATCCAGTTCATTTTGGTTCATAAGCACCCCTTCTCTAACTGATTCCCTTCAGCCTTTCTCTTCGCCACAGTGTTGCACCACTATCTCTCTACTAGCACTGTTTCCATGATCACTGCTCATCTGAACTGTCTGCTTTCATCCCTTCCTCACTGTGGTGGATGCACAGCACCTGTCTAGCAACATGGTCACTCCTCTTCTGTCCAGATCTCTAATTCAAAAGTTAATCAGTATTCTTGATCCTTCATATATGTAACTGGTCAGATGTGGAACTCTCTTCTTCATTCTGTATTTACCTCTTCCTCTTACCTCCAGACTTACAGAGTGTGACCAGGTATCTTGAAATTAATGTTTCTTGACTTTTTGGCTCAGTTCTGATTTGTCACTGCTGGAAAGAGCAACTATTTTTTGCTGGCTATCAGCTTATTATTAATTTAAAAAAAAATAACAACTATTATTCTTGAGGGGGCAGAATTAAGATTCTGAGCACTTGAATATGTGAATGGTTCTATGGCCAGTTTCACTAGGCTCGCTGTTCATAGTTTTCTCACGATTATGCTTTTCTTTGTTTCTGGATCTTGCCTTACCCCATCTTTAGGTGGCAATATGAGTTGAGATGATGATGATGATGACAAATTATGATGATTCTGTACATGCTTGTGGCTCATCTGTAACAAAACTTATGTCTTCTTTTCCTTGCAGAGTTTGTGAACATCATTGCAAGAAAGCACTAAGCTGCTCCTACCCTCCCTCCACCGCCCCAGGCCACCACCACAAATACTGTCGTGTACATAAAGGGTTTTTGTACTTTTGTATAATTATTTTACCTGATATATTTTGTTACATCAAATGCCCTCTTAAAACACATAGAAGACTAACAATGGTGACTCTAGTGGCCTCATCAGTGAGTGGTTTTAATTTTTGTTCACACACACAAAAAAAAGTCTCCTTAGTAACATCATCAGAAGAGAGGAGAAAATCTGTAAAACCTTGAACAGTGTAATTTTCTTGTTCCATTACCATTTGGCATCCATACAAAAATCTTGTTTATTCATATGAAGTTATCACCATGACAGTCCATTGTCAGTCTTCTGTATTGAAAATCAAAAGAATAATTTTCACTAGTACTGAAAGGGGAAGATTTGCTTTTTACTAATCTACACAAGAAATGGCAGTTAGTGGTTTGTGGTGATGTGTATGTTATGATGTCTGGTTTTAGAATGTTGGTGCCCAGATAATAATGAAAGCAGTAGCTACAAGAGGGAAGGAATCATCATCCTTTTGGCAGATCTTTCAAACAAGTTTCTCACTTATAAAGAAGTAATTGTCCTGGTTTTTATGTTGTGAAGTAAAGAGGGAGGAACAATGTCCACCAAGGTTGACTTATCTGTTGATGAGGTAAATGTAATTAAAGTGCATTACAGAAATCAGTATACTGTATATACCGGTATATATATATATATATCAGAGTCAGTATATAATATATATCACTAAATCATATTTTAGACTTCTAGTACTTCACACCTTCATTGCTGGAATCTACACACATCTATAAATATGAATTATATATATATATATATATATATATA
>JAGKTI010012822.1:12132-23989 GCA_018397915.1 Birgus latro
TGCTGAGCAACATGGTATTTTCAATGACTGTATTATAATAATTTTTGGTCAAGAAATTGATTTATTGACAAAATAACTTCTTACAGTTAAATCTTACATTAGAAAATACAAAATGTGTAATGCCATGTTGCTCAGCAATAGAAACTGCAGTGAGATGTTGCTACTCCAAGGCTTCCAGAGACGGGCTGCCACTACCGTCATAACCACGCACAAACTCCCTAATGCCCCACTCACACTCATTCTTTACCTGTACACCTTAACTCACACTTTTACACTTCAGCTCCAGTCTTACACCTCACTCGTTCATCTCTTCCACCCTCATATCAAATCCACATGCCACTCATCTGTATGCCCCAACCACAGTCCTTCTGCATTGCACTGTATCAACACCCTAACATGTTGTCTCCATTCCCATTGCCTTAAAGTGTACCCATTCTCTTCACTCATGCATGTTACCCACACTCCCTTCATAATAACAGTCCTTCTAAATATATTTCATTGCTTTCACACTTCACTAATATTTCCATTCCTAAATATCATACCTCGCCCAAACTCCCTCCACATGCACTACCTTTCCACATTCTCACAGCATACCCAAATTCCACCTCCACCTCATAGTTTACCCACAAACCCCTCAATACTAATACCGGTGCTTCTGTAACCCCTCGGCATTCCGGAAATTCCGATCAGTAGACTGCGTCGTACATTCCAGAAGAGCCACGTATAATTTTATGAAATTTTTGGCCATTTTTCGCGCCTACTGCATGCTTATGCTTGCTGAGTGGGTTGCAAATTGTCAGTGTGGAGTGTAAACTCTGTCCGACTAAAATGTAATCTTGTTTGGTTATGTATAAGTGGGTTAAACCACATGATGAAAACACAATATTTTAAACCGGTTTTCCCACACCACAGACATAGGAAACATTTTGGGCCACCACAGCCTAGGGGTTAAAGCATCTTTCTAATACTTATCCATGCTCCCACTCTCTTCTCTCACCTCATCCAAAAGCTCTCTGCACCCTTACCTACAATCCATTCCATCTCTTACTCTTCAACACAGTATAGCTCCATCCCATCACACAATATTGATGCTCTACAAAGCCAGAAATACTGCACTTCAGTTATCTGAAACTAAATAGTGTAAAAAGGAAAATCACATCAAGAGCTGTCATAAATTATATTTCTGTAATGATGTAAAAACTTACTTGATGACAGTTCTGTATAAGCAGTTTAATTGCTAAAGCACTTAATTGTCACCATTATATCTTGCTTGTCAAAAAAGGCTCCCCAATCTGTGTAAATGGGTGGTGGTAGTATTCCACAACTAACTATCCCCCATGCATAATTTTTAAAAAACATGATGAATTTTCTGTTTCAATGTACCACTGTTCATACCCCATATATATACTATGTACTGTACCCGATTCATACACAAAATGTATCCAGATCCTAAGAATGATACTTCATATCATGGCTTGTCATCTGTCAAGACATCACCATCACACAACTAGGGGCTGGCAGTTACTAAAATTTTACCCCCTCAAAAAAAGAAAAAAATAATCTGGCTGATTTTCCTGCTTCTTACGTGAAACTTTCAGAGAACTGTTCCTTCCTCATTTGCTGTAATCACCATACTGTATATCCACTTTTCTCATGTCAAATACATAATCTGTTAAGAAAAACGCATCACTGAATGTCTATTTTATTACTGATAATTTCAGATTCACTTGTACTAACCAGTCTATACCATAAGAAATTTGATGAAAATATCCAGAATCCAATAAACTCTTGTACATCAACTAAGCTTCTAAAAACATTTTCTCATGCAGTTCTGAATCCCATAGGCCTGTTTCCCACTCAGGGCTATCTAAGCTTTCAATACATCCTTAAATCAAGTTGCTTTACATCTCTTCAAGCTCTCCCCCTAACAAAATCTATTGCATAGTATAAAAACTGTATATAATAAAATGTTACTGATGTGAAAATTGTTGCTTGTTAAAAGGTTCTGAGCCAAGAGTAAGGCCAGGGTAAGATTCCCTCCGGTTGCCTGTCTGTGCGATGCCCGGCTGGTTCCCACACAATGACCCATTATCCCTTCATTCATTCCTATGTTTAATACAAGATTTCTGGCTTTACTTATTTGAATTGTTGTTCCTCTTGATACTGCATTATTTAATGCTGTAATAAGTACTACGTTCAGTGACTATCATAAAGGTAATACACAATAAGCAGATTTAGTTATCCATCATCTACAAGTGGTCTCAGTTGTTTGTTTGCCTTTCTTTGCTTGGGAAACAATCCATCCTTACTGACACTCTCCCGAGTGCAGTTTCTCATACAATCATTACCCAAGAGACTTATGGCTGGATTCTTTTAACTTAGTGCGTGAAAGGGTAGGCAAGCCCATATCTAAGTCATATTTTATGGAACACCTATGGGTATAAGATGTAGTCAGCCACATTACAGAATTAATTCAGCAGCGAGGTAGAGAAGCCAAAACATGCTCTTCTCCCATCATGCATTTCAAATGTGTCCTTAAAAATCTGGGGGGCCTGCTTTCCCCATCACAATCTCAGCTTAAAGAAACAGCTGTTAGTTCCATAGTTACTGAGTTGGTTCATTTGGTGTAAGTAGAGGCAGGCAACATATAAACATAAGTGTTCTCTCTTGCTTGTCAGACTGTTAGTTTCTGTGTTGCTGTAACTACTGTTAAAGTTAATGAGCTACAGTTAGATAAGAAGTTCTAAATTCTATTTAAAACAATTTAGTCGGTAATACTGTAGTTGTGAACGGAGGACACTGTATTTTGCTACGTGACAACACGATATTATAACTTACTTATACCTTCTGTAGCAGTCCAAAAACAATAAATAAGTGGTAGAGTAAGTCACACATGTTGAGCTACAGTTACTTAGTGGCCAGATAACAGTTACTATATTAGAAAGGCTTAAATAAGAGTGGAGGCACTAGTTCTTGTCGTGAGGAATATCTGCTGCAGTTTAGAGCTTCAATTTTATCTGAATCAATAGTAAAGCATAGACATTATCCACTAAGAACAGCTGTGTAGTGAATCATTATCATTAAAAGTGTTTCACGAGTATGTCCTTTATTATAACTTTGCATTGTCTGGTACAATTGAAGTGATCATAAAAAAGAAAATATATGCAAATACCTTTTGCTGACAGAGCTCTTATTGGTACTGTACATTGCATATCGTCATAAAAATGTCTTTCTCCTTCTGGATAAAATATGCATGGAAATAAAAACAGATAGTAAGTACAGTATTAGGTACTCAAAAAAAAAAAAAAAAAAAAAAAAAAAAAGAGTTTGCCTGACTGGTGCAGGCTTATTAAAGTACAGTGCTATATATATTACGGTAAGTGTAATGAGTACTATTAGTGTATGTATTAGCAGACAATTAAAAACCCAGTGACTAGAGGGTGATGTACTGCAAACCCCAGGCTCAAGTTGCAGCTGAGAGTGTCATGGAGTGGCCACTGTGCTGCCACTCCTGACATTAGTCTGTGTATCAGTAATGTGTGGTGTTAGGCTCCTGCACTAGACATATTAGGAGCTCTAAACAGGCATTAATTAAGGGAATGTGCTTTTAGTGAAGTAAAACTTCTTACTATACTCAGTCCTGGACAACAGTGTTGACAGTTTCTCCTTAACTTAGTTATGTCACACTTGTAAACATAGATATATATATATTTATAGCAATGTGTATTATCCTATAGCAAGCATATATCATTCAATTTCTTTATGTAATGCTGTAACATGGAATACTGTATCTAACTCACCAGATACACAGTAGCACTGGAGATATTTAGCATATCAGTCTTGTTAGGCTTAGGTCACCATTCTTTAGTTGCATCATGGTTCTGTGCTCAGCTCCCACTGCTCCTTCACCATAATCTGACACACTCAGGAAAGATTATTAAACTGGGAAAAATTTCCTCTCAAATACAGCTTGCCAGCAACAGCTGGCAAGCAGTAATGGCTGCATACATGTGTACCTGGCACTGCACTGTATTTCACTTAAATTGTCATAAAAATACTGTACTACCAAATATCTCTGAACAGAGCAATATACTTATACACAGTAACTTCATTGTTCTGAATATCATTCTGCTTTCAAAAATACTATACTATATTCACCTCTTCATAACCAGATTGAAAATTTTTTAGCACTTCTTATATAAATTCAAAGTCTGTGATGTATGGATGATGTCAAGAAATATCATAGAACAAGGACTTGCTGCAAAGCAGTATTTTTTTTTTTTTCTTATCAGGTAGAAAATGCAGAGTAATCATTAGGTATAAAATGACTAGATTTTTCATACTAACATCAAGTTCATATTTCAAAATGGCTAGGCAGTACTGGATTATGAACGTTTATTTTTCATGTGTACCCGACATACAAATGTTTCATTACTGTATAAAGTACACAAAATCCAAACTGTATTAACAAAGTAATAAAAATAATAATGAATTAAAATGACAGGTCAGCTATGTCATTATCATAATTTTAAATAAAGCACAGTACATTTTTGCAGTACAGGTACTGCATATTACTAAGAGATTATACCTCCAATCTTACCCTCAACACTGGTTAATTCAATTTCACAGCTCTTCACCTAAGCGCAGCAGTGACATGTACAATCAAACGCTCACTCTCCGACTCTGAAATGGTACCATGAAACACATGTATCACCAATCTAATATTCCTCCTCATCCCACTTCCTTATATTATCCAGTGTTCTCTAGAGCTATATAACATGGACCATGTATTACAATTGCCACTCTGATGCATATCATTTTGCTTACAATGTACTGTAAGTTAATGAGTTCATACTGATGCTGCAATTTATTTAGTGCAGTGAATATTAATGTAATGTATATAAATATATACTTCTCACACTTATTTCAAATGAGCACATTCATATAATTTATTAAAATAATTCCTTTGTCTCTGAGCTTGTCCATCGTCTTCTAGTATTATAAGAACCATAAAGGTTACTGGATAATTGTGGTTGCTACATTAGAATGATGCAAAATATAAGCTACAACTTTTAGACTTGTTTAATAAGTAAAATTCCATCACACAAAAATTCTAAGACAATCAACCACATATCTTACATCTGGTTGAAAGAGAAAAAATATACATGTATATTAACCAAGCCTCAGCATCCAGAACCTTTAAGTATTGTACAGTATGATTCCAACTGTATAACAGAAAGAAATGTGACTCAGCTTAACAAACCTCAGCTTTTCAGTGCAGTATCAACATCTAAACTGCAATTCTTTTGTATCTTGCTATTTTTACACATAACTGTCAGCAACAATGTTACAGAAATGGCAACTTGTGGCTTTAGTTATGAATAGTATTAATAATTGCATGATAACTATGCAACCATGGTAACCACAATACTTGAACAGAATTAAATTGTAGTGCTAATAATTCAGCTTACAGCAATAAATTAAGTTGTCAGAACCATATACAGTATTGAAAAATATGTTAGCCAACAGTGGTATTACCAGTACCAGAAGAAAGAGTTAGACCAAGGGTTGGTTACCTCAGTTCAAGAGAGTGAATATCACAGTCAATATGAAATAATGTCAGTAGATTAAACAATATATTAGTTACACATGCCAATCTGTGTATTGTAAAAAGGATAAAAAATTCACATGATCTTCAATATATAAGCAATTAAAGTATAATGACCTACCACTTATCGCAGAAGCACTTAAGTACTGTATATCGTAACAGCATAATTTTTTCGAGTTACCCACATTTTTGTATACTGTACTAAATTACTGACATTCAGTCTATTGTAATTCTTGTTAATGTTAACAACCACTATAATATAGTAGGAAGTCATGAAGATTCCCACATGTCATTGAAAGCAGTACAGCACTGTACCAGTACAGTATCATATCAGTTAGAATAACATGTTTAAATCATATTGGCATTGTACTGATAAAATGAAAATGCAAACATATCTTAGCCCTTATTAATTACCTTTCATTGTGATAAAAGATTTATAAAAATCAAGTTATTTGCCTGTCCTCTCAGTATTTCCTCCCTGGAGTTTTCTTTTCAGTGTTCTTATCTGCTTCTACTTTGCTGAGAGAGGTACTCAGATGTACAGTTGTACACATTGCCAGTTTCCTAGTCATGCACATAAGCTTTGAGAATTTTCCACAATACAGTACTTCTTTCTTACACAGTACAAAGTATCATATGTAATGTAAATGATGCTTGTACTGTACTGACAAACTTCAGAGAGAAACTGACTGTAAGGCTTGGACTGACTGCACTGAAATTTTATAGTGATTGCTTGGTATGATAAGAAAAATTGCTCACTAATAGCACCAACTCTTTTATAACAAATATTAAAAAAAAAAAAATTATAAATATTCTGCAACAGATAGGATATTCTGCACAGCCTGGACTTGGAACTTATGTTAGTGCAACCAGTTATTCTGCGTCCGCCCAAACTAATGCTAACAGTTGTTTATCCTTCTTGTAATTAGTCACCACATACTGTATTTACCTGTGCTGGCTACTGTATTTGGTATGATGGCATGAATAGCCAATGTAAATTAAATTAATCTGAACTCTACCATTATACCTATAATTTATCCTAAATTTTTGTTACCTGACTTTCTCGTGTAACTACGTTGTACTCTACATTGTGTAATGTCCAGTATTAACCTGCCCCATGCCAGTGACGTACATGTATGTCGGCCCCTATATGTGTGGACAGTGCCAGCGACATACATGTACTTCGGCAATTTGATATATTGTATTTGCCAAAATTCGAAAATTAAAATCAGGCACCCAAAAATTGGCTGGGATATTCCTGCGCCTCTCTAGGCCTTTCTGTATCATCTATATACCCAACAAGAGTGTCCTTGGCTCGAATAGCATAGTTACTGATGAAGAAAACGAAGATCTACCTCAACTCGCGGGTGTTGGCAGCGGCAGATAAACTCTATGGGCGTTACTCCAAAGTTTTCAGCAATCTACTCAGGGGGATTCGACCTCAAAATCGACCTAAATGGCTTCTGTGAGTACTTTTATGGTTGTTCTCCAAGTTTTCTCAGAATTTCTAACCTATCTAGCAAAAAAAAAAAAAAAAGGTTAAAAATTGGCCGGCACCACACCATGAGGGTCCAAAGTCTGCTGGCATGCGGCGGGTTAATGACTGGAGTCAGACGAACTCTGTGTTAAAGAACAGGCAGCTGCAGCAGCAGCAGCAGCTAGTCGACAGCCACAATGCAGCCTGACTAGGTATATGACATCCTTGAGAGTGTTCTTCATGGTTTTACTATCCTGATGCTTACATAGAAGACTCCTGTAATGCTAAATTGTGTATAAGAAGCAGTGTATTATATAGCCAGTGTATACTGTACTGTATGACATAAATGTGCAGTGTATGTAATATTTATATTCCATTACACTCAAGAGTAGGCTATGCATACACTAATGAAGATACCTTAAGTACATCAGGCATATACCATGCTTATTATTCCACAAAACAAACTAGATGAGTGAAGTTACCATGTCCAGAGCAATATCAAATTACAGTCTTAAAAATCATTCAAAAATTCATATACATGTATTGTTATTTAATGTACATTAAAAGTAAAACCTGGTCACTGATTCTCAGAAACAAGTTTATCCACAAATCTGCAATTTTTATCAGAATATGAACTTAGCACTGACAATAAGCTCTAGGCTGGTAGCAATGGTGGTAGTTAGCATCCCTGTGTTTTGTAACTCTATGTCCCGGCATCAATGCTCCTGCCCACTAATTTCTACTGAGGTTGCCAAGTCAGTGCTATCTGAAAAGTTCAAGGGTTATCATAGTTCAACCAATAATCAAGAAAAGTATTTAAAGCACAACTACTGTATATGAATGCACAAGCTATAAAGAGTAAAATATAGCACAAAACCATGAAAAGTCTGTAAATGCATATCACAATCTGCAAGCCAAAGCATATTTATCAATAATACATATATACAACTCATTTTCACAGTGCAGTACACATATACAGTATACTGTACAAACTGTTTATCTATCTACAATACTGCTTCATGGCACATACTCATACCTCATCTAAAGTGACTGCAGTAAGTAGCCCATTATATATCCCTGCCCTGATTAAACTACATGCTGTATATCTTCATTCCATCCATTCTGCCTTCCAACATGTACTCTTCCACTTTACTCACGGACTGTCCTTCTCATCAAATCCACCTCATATTTGTACCGTACAGTCATCCATGGAAGTGGTGTCATCACTCCTGACTTGGACCTCCACCCTAAAAAACCTAACTCTCTCTACTCTTGGACCCTCATTAACAGAATGCCCTACTTACACTGTTGCTGAAGAAATACTTCTCTCTCTATACTGATTTGATTTAATTCACACTGACAGGGTTCATGAAAGCTGAAACTGATGACACTAGTGTACTTCTGCTAATGACTATAAACTCATCACTGTACCGTACTGTGCAAATTCTGTAACCAAACTACCACACACTGCCTTATCCCTTCACCACCATCATCAACTTGTATTACATTACTGAAAGAATGCTTTCCTCAGCTCTCTATGCTCCAGCCTATTGGCTGCTACTGTCATCCCAAACTGCTGAAATTAAATACTGGATCCCTCTCCTGAGAGATTTTGTAACTGCTTCTACAACAGAAAAAAAAAAAAAATTATCAACGCCTGATAACCTTCAGACTGCTTTCTTTTACAAAGTAATAAGACAATTTACTTTTCCATTACATGATAATTGCTCTCTTCTGCAGTTAGTTGGTAAAAACAGTCTCTGAACCTGACTGTGTCAAAATCTTTCCTTTCAAAGACCACAATTTTACTTTTTTTGGCAGTCAATTCCAATTTTCTTCATACACAGTTACATTCACTCATCACTTCTTGTGAATCTTTCTCACTTTCAGTCAACAATATCATCAGCACACAGTAAAACAAGTATACAATTTTCACTTGCTGCCATCAAATTGTTATCCAAGTTTTATGCCTCCTGTTCTCACTTTCATTTTTTATACTACAGTACTCCATCCTTATACATACTGAACAATTGTGATGGCTGTCGTACACCTACATACAATACTGTATGTACCTTACATCACTGACTGCCCTAGCACCCAATATATCATCACTGTTCTCTCATCAGCACTTACAAAAATCAAGATATAAATATACACCATCACCCTAACATATACCATATTCGCATTGTAAGTGTGGAGATTAAAGATATTTAATCTAACAGCGGACACAAATCACAGAACAAAGGAAACCCGAGACACAGGGTCGTATTATAAATGGCTTTGAAGATTTTGTAGCACCTCTTCCTTTGTGATTTATTCTGGACATTACACTTCAGTACCTCTTTTATATTACTGACATACCCATTATCAGCATCAAAATTATAAGTAAGATACACATGAATTTCAGGATGCCATATGCTAAATAAATTGCTATATGAGTGGTGTTACGAAGTCTCCAATACCACCTATATTGCGGCCCTCAGAGGCTACTCACAATACAAGTGCTGGACAATGCGACCGCCACATCCATAAGCTCCAACTACTGCTGGGAATGCAGGGGTACTCCTGTTTTTGCTCTTATCCCAATGGAAATATATTCTATCAACACATCACATTTCAACAGCATCACCTCTCTTTTCTCTTACTCTCCATTTGTACTTGTGAATTCTCTTGTGCTATTTGTGTATAGTTTGGAAAATACTAATATGGTTCCTATGTTTTAAAAGTACTGTATACCCTAACCACAACCAATCACAGCACTTCACACTAATCACCCAAGAACATGAAAATTAACAAAATGTGTGAGCTTCTCTGTGACTTGACCACTGTGGTAGCAGAGGAATGATGCCAAGCACTCTCTCTGTAATATCAAATGGCTAGATTTTCTGGAGATGATGGATTCTTGTCAAAATTCCAAGTGGACCAAAATCTTACACTTTGTAAAAATGATGACAAGCATCCTTACACATGCACTCTTACTGTATACTGCTGTAAACAGAACAGTTTCAAAATCTTATCAGTTTGCAACAATGACTTAACAATGAGAATACTGTACTTTTCTGCTGTGCATAATTCTTCTTTAACTGCTTCAGCCTCAGGGTGTCTTTCCTAAGCTGAACAGAATAACTTGCATTAGTATGACTAAAATATAAGACATCCTCAGGAAGAAGTAATAATATTCAGCATCATTACTGACTGAAAGCTCAGTGAATCTAGCTAAAATAAATAATAATAATAATAATAAATACATATAAATGATTCGATGATTTCAAAAGGATGCATCCCACAATGCCCTCATCTCTCTACCCTCCAACAGTGACTGCCCAGAACGTGAAAGCTTTAGCAGCGTTCCCTTCCCATCTTTCCCTCTTACTATTAACAGACCATCTTGGCTGTTGCAATGTAACATTACAATGAGTAAGACAGGCTACTTTACAATAACATTACAATGAATAAGACAGGCTAGTTCACCCAATAAGTCTGCTGATAATGCTCTGTAAAGCGATTTTTCCCAGTCTGTGGCACTCGGTTCAGTTTGTCACACAGAACAGTGAACAGAAAAGCAGAGTTTATCAAGGAATATGAAACATACAGTGAACTGTAGAATCCTTGAGGTAACTACCGTATTTGTTGGCAAAATAAACATGGAGAAAGTGGTATGAACATTGAATTCACAGTCTACCTCGCTGAGAATGAAGCTTGTTTGTAGGTTCAAATAACATAGTATGGCCCACACCGATTTGATTCAGTGCAAACTCAACTCAGATCTTCAAAATGTACATTAATTGTCATTGTACATACTATAATGGGCTATAAACTTTTGAGCAACAAAAATTTCCCTAAGGAACATAAAAGTCTTGCACTGGCACATTATATATATATATATATATATATAATGTATATGTATATAAATTTATGGATATATATATATATAAATACAGTTAACCCTCGATATAACAAACCCTGGTATTGCGAATTTAGGATAAAGCAAACAGCAAAATCGCGACCAAATTTCCCCTGGATTTTGCAAACAAAGGTCGCTAAATGCGGGGGAAGTTCATGAATCAGCCCATAGTGACAACAGGGGAGGCGGTAGCTCGATCGGTAGAGAGTTGGCTTGCGGTCCCGTGGGACCCAGGTTCGAATCCTCGCTGGTGCAGGGAACAGTTTAAGGATTTGAATTTCATGAAATCAGGCTTTACTGATCTACCAGAAGACCCGCCGACATGTCGTAAAAATGACCCCGCTAATACCAATACACCAGTCCTGTATGAGACAGCCCTAGCACGTATTCAATATGGACGGTGGGTGTTAAGCGCTGAAGTGGTGACATGTAGATTGTAGGAGGACGACTGGGCCTTGATAGCAGGCTGTGAAGCCTATGCCCAGAGTCGGACACATAAAAAAAAAAAAAAAAAAAAACAGCATCCCTTCCTGACACAGCAAGTGTACTTCAACAGCATCCCTTCCTGGCATAGTAAGTGTACTGTAACAGCACTACATTATACTGTATTTTTATTATAGGTATTGTATTTATATGTACAACTTCATATGGTAATGTATTTACATGTACAACTTTAAAAACCACTGGATTTTCCATGTAAAACTTCATACAGTAAGTTTCGGCTGTGGTTGTGCACACAGGACCAAATGACTCCCTGGATACAGCAACCTAGGTTCGGTAATCCCTTGGATAATACCGACCCTCAGATATAGCAAATTATCTGATATAATGACCCACCCCTCCCCCCAGTTAGTTCATCATATCGAGG